>BSBK01003436.1:0-217500 GCA_027943335.1 Chamaecyparis obtusa | reverse complement strand
TAACCCATATAGTGTCAAGTATTTCCTCATGGTCAGATTCATGAACTTTCTACAAATTATTGTTAAGAGGTCTTCCACAATACTTAATCAATTGAATATTTGTTGCAGCAATAAGGTTAGAGTAATGAAGAATATGTCTATGTGTCTCATAGTCCTCAAACAACCAGGCATTAGAATTCTTGATAGGATACCTGCATTTTATAAAGTTTAATAACCAAATCAATGCAAAGTGTAATAAAAAGAGTTTAATAGGTATAAATACAATTGGACACAACATTGGTACCTTCTAAGCCATGTCCCTATGACAACAACAAATCCTATTCGGTACCGAATACCCTCTCCATCAATGACTATAGTTGTTAATTTCTTTTTGGCCTCAATACAATGACAAAAAGTAATCTATTCCTTCTTCATTGTTCTCATCTACAATTACTACATATACATGACCTGAATTTAATAGAAGGATTAGCTAATACCAAAATCAACATTTAAAATTGAGTTAACCTATGAAATCTAGAGAAATTACTTGGTTAAACTAGGTCTGATACATGGTCAAAATCTATTGATGCTTCAAACTGGTTCATTTTTAGTTCTCTGGGAAGTTGATATGTATCTAGGGTTTCCAAAGGTCTACAAGTCCATTGGTCAACCCACTCTATTGATTCACATTCATCCCACACAAAATGCATACATGAAGAAAAAAAGCATGCAATTTGTCTAGTATAAATAGCTAATGATGTTGCATTTGAACTTCTAAATGAAAGCATGTCACTTGATCCTATAAGTGTACAATAATCTAGATAGTTTTCAATGTTAGATTCATGTATCAACCAAAAAATCTAGAAACCATAGAGTTACATGCATTATCTAGTCTCATTGTAGAGTTACACCATTGAACAATTATTTCTGCAACTATTAACATTGTGCCACCTTCGTACTTCAATTCCTCTCTAGTAAGAGCTCTTTTCACACATGCTCTTGCACCATCATTCTCTCCCTTTCCTTTCCCTACCTCAGTGAAATTCCAAAAATGTTGTACACCACTTTTCACATGCATCCTACTCAACCAATAGAACATCCTTGCATTCCTGAATTTTGTAGTGCAATTGTCTGACCATATTAAGTGTTGGTTGTATCTTATATATCTTTCCCTTAAACCATCATAGAAGACTATAAATCATCCTTGCACAAAATTTTAGGAATGAGTATGATCATTAATGATATAGAAATGATACTCTCTTATAACCTTTTTGTCCTCCTATGTGCTATCATGTGCATGCATGAATGTTATGTGTATATGTTGGCATGTGATGTTTTGGAGTACTAGAAATTTTATAAGGGTTTTCATTTATGGAAACACTTATGATAGTATGATCGCATGTTGTGGAGATTTCCACTGGACTCACAGTCATGAAAATGACTAAGTCTAGAATCAGGAAGACAAGGTACAGTGCCACAATTTTGGATAGTGATGACGACATACAAGGTATTATGCCTTGCAAAGTTAAGTGAAGGTATTTTGGGATATGTACATGCTTTAGTTAAGATGGCATGAGTTTTGGATAGCTGGTGCATGATATACAATGTTTAGAAGGTATGCAAAGATAGTTAAATAGCATATCAGGGTACATGAACAGTTGCGAAGATTAAAGAAAGCATAATGGGCATGATAATGTGATAAGTCCTGTAAATATAGTATAGTGCCAACTCTTTGGTAATATAAGAGTGCCAACTCTATATATATCATTTACACAAGTTTCTATTATGTTTTAGATGACATTTTATGGAGCCGACTGAAAGGCTAATTTTGTATAAATATAGATTGCTCTTGTGAAAGAAGAAGTGTGTGAATGAGAAGTTTTGTGGAAAAGAATAGCAAAAGTCAGATGCGAGATCAATAAGAGGTAGTGCTACAATTGGAACTATTTAAGCAAGATAAGTGCTTGTATTATTCCCCTTTTGTGAACTACTTTGGGACAGTATTGAGTGTAAGAGTAGTGTGCTCACCACCCTTAACTAGGTTTTTTGTATGCCCCTAATAGGTTTTTTTGTAATCCTCTAATAAGGAAATGTACTATGTAATAATCAGCTCCTAACAGGGCTAGATCTCTTAATAGGGACATTATACTTTAGTGCATATTTGTGGGTACCATCCCCACCGGGTTTTCCCTTTAATCAGGGTTTCCTCAAGTAAAAATCATGGTGTCATGAGTAATGTGTTATGCTTATATGTTCTTTCCATTTTTGCATTACTTTGGATTATTTATAATTGTTTAAAGTTAAAAGAAAAGTTCTGTAATACCGATTCACTCCCCCTCTTAGTATTACCTAATCCTAACAATTGGTATCAGAGCTATTAGCCCTTTGAGAGAAAGCTCAACAACTTAAGGGAGATAAAAATGGATTCAAAAGACTTTCAAGTAAACTTCGAAGCTACACTTGAAGATTTGGATAAGATGAAAGCTGAAAATGGAAAACTAAAATTCAAATTAAGAAGAGAAGAAGGTTTCATGAGGAAACTTAAAGAACAACTTGTATCTATTAAAGATCAAAGACAAGACCTTATGGAGAAAATCAAAGAAAGTTCTGACAATGACACATCAAAAAGGTAAAGATGCTGGAGCAAGAAAAAGAACAAATCAATCTCTTGATGATCAAGGAGATTCAAAAAGAGAAGGATGAAAGAAATAAAGTTGAAGAGTCACTAAAACAAGCTAACCTTCAGATAGATAATATGAAGACTAAACTTGAGCATTACAAAGATAAATATCAAGAATTGGATAACTACAATAAGATCATCAAAGGTGAACTCACTCAGTCTAGGATATTCATTAAGGAGTTACACATAGGAAATGACAAGAATAATGAACAAAGAACTAAAGGTAACATAAGTGGACCCAATGAAGCTAGAAGTTCAAAAACTCAAGAAGAACCAAATAAAGATAGGAATGAAGAAAAATCTATTCCAAATGAAAGAACTAAAAATGAAGATTATGGAGAACAATTTAGACCCTTCAGAGGTAGATGCAACAAATTTGGTCACATGAAAAGAAACTACAAAAGTAATGGTAATTCTAAACCCTTTACTAGCTACTATTTTAATTGCTATGAGTATGGACACAAAAAGGCAGAATGTAGAAAACCTGATCAATCCAGGTATAAGAAAGGCTATATCAGAGAAGAAACTATAGCCAAGATTATATGTCATAAATGCAATAACTTTGGACACACAGCAAGGTACTGTAAGCTATAGACTAGTCAAGAAAGAAGAGGACCACCCATCTATTACAAATGCAATAATCCAAGTCACATTGTGAAGTTTTGTAGATACAATGGAGATAACAATAGAAGAGGACCAAGAAGATTTAATGAACCTGTAAATCCACCACCTATAGTCATAAGGAAAAATATTAGTGACAGTGGTAAAAGCCTAAATGATTACATGAGTGAAAGTAAGAAAGCAGAGAGTGAAAAAGTTTGGCAAGTAAAAGTTCTAAACAAGGTAGTGGTTCAGGGAGAGACAGCTTGTGATGTTGTGTCTTCGCATGATGAATTATTTGAGGCATCAACCTAGAAGGCCTCATGGCCTCATGGGGAGCAGTGGATGAAGACAACAGAAAATATCCATCCTTTGTATAAGTGGAATAAGCTTGTGCAAGCTTATGTATGATATGCACAGATGTCCTTGAACCTATAAATAAGATCGCAACACTTGAGGATTCATCTTCTATGTTCATGAGTTTTGCATTGACTAGACGACATGCAAAGTTGAGCTAACTATGTTTAATGCACACACTCAACTTGCAATGAATAAAAGACTTGAAGGACTTCATTTCTCCACCACCTTTTGATCAGTGACTAAGGAGAGAAAAAGTGTGAAGGAAAAGTAGTAATCTAGCAAAGATATTTTATGCTCATGCAAAGACAAGCATCAAATTTTTGTGTATTTAAGGTATTTAGACCTAATCTCTTTGAAATTCATGGATGCTCCAGTAATCTACGATGTGGTAGACAAACCTAGGTATAAGTTCAAAAGGCATCCATACGAATCCCGTGAGGATGATCTGGAAGGGGAATTTTCTCAAACCCTTGTAGGTGTGTTGCATGTAGAGACATTAGGGCATACATTCACTGCAAATATGAGATGATTGGGGATGTTAACATCTATAGTGAGTTAGACAAAATGATAGAAGCTGATAGATCCTTTGTAGAGGAATTTAAACATTTAAAGGATCAATCAATCTTTAAACTAACCCATCTAGTGGAATTCTCGGAGGTCGAATGGTTTAAAATCATTCTTAATAGAATTCATGATCAGTTTTTGTGGATTGGTGAGCAACCTACAAAAATTTGTGCACAATTGATTCATGAGATCACAGGTCTTGACAATGAAGGAGCTCTACCTATGGTAGAAAAGAACCTAAAGAAACATGTGGAAACCCTAACTCATTCTAAATGGGATAAGAGGGCAATGATAGTAAATGACATATACTTACAAGATGTTAGATTAGTGGAAATGTTGCTAGGATACAAGGTTTTTCATAGCAACAGATCAAACTCTGTTTCTGCTGGAGTTATCATGATGGCCTATAGAATGGTCAAGGAAAACAAATAGTACAATCTTTGTGAAATATTGGCACAACAATTTCTGGATAACATCAAAATTATTAAGAAAGACAAAACCAAAGTGTTTAGGTTTGGATCACTACTAGTTCACATGTATATTCATGTCATTCATAACTTTCCTAGCATGCATCCCAGAGCATGGAAGAGTGATGTACCCACTAGAATTCAAATTTTAGAAAGCTATAGAAGGTAGAAGAAGGACTGGGTAGATGGTGAATTCTTTTCTATGACAAAAATACTTCAAAGACATATGAAAGAAAGGTACAGGATACCAGAAGAGTTAGTGGAAAAATATGAAGACACCATATGCTTCATGGTTGAAATAGATTGTGTTTTCTTTGAGGTAGTTGAATCTAGAACCAAGTGGTGCTATCCCATGGGATATGAAGTAAGTGCTAAAGTACTAACCATGAAAGTAGAGCATGTACTAGTAGCAGAAAAGGACACTACCCAATAAAGATGGGGTACCTACAGAGAAAAGTATGAGAAAGTAAGAGAAGAACAAGAAAAGGTAACAAGGAAAAGAAAAGTCAGCAAAATTGTTGAAGATATCATTGTGAAGGTAGGAATCACTAAGGAATAGTTGAAGAACATAAGATAAAAAATGGAGGCATCCTCTAGCATAGCTATTGATGCACCTAATCTTTCTAAGGTAGAGAAATCAGTAGTTCCTACTGTTACCATTATTGATAAGCAAGAAGAAGAAATTATCCCTGCGAACACTCCTAGAAGATCTTCTATGACAAGTAAATAGATTAGTCCAAGTGAAAAGGGGATAGAGGAGAAGAGGAATAATAGGGAAGAGAAGATAACTAAAAAAAGAGGAAGAAAAGGTGACTCAAAAGAATTCTCAAATTCTGTGGAAACTTGATATGAAAGCACTACATAAAAGGGTCATCAAAGATGGAAATTTGATATCTATAAATAGATATTATGAGAGATATAGCCCTCGAGATCATAAAATCATTGAAGACACCATTATTGAGCATCTGTTAGTCTTCAAGAAAAATCCATTGGAGATTAAAGCAAGTGTTCCCAAAGATCTCTACAGAAAACTGGAAATAAGAAAATAGTTAGCACATTTAGAAGATGAGAACATAAGGAACAAAATAATCAATGATATGTTGCCAGTTGTATCCATTCAGGAAAGAGAAATAATCATAAAGGCACTAAAAGCTCTTCTAAGAATAAAGACTGGGCTAGTCAAGATCATGGCTAGAAAATATGATGAGGTAATTGATGATACCCAAAAGGCACTAGATCAAGTTCTAATGAATACCATACCTAAAAGAGTGTCACCTCCTAAGATGGCTAAACCTATGTCCTTGGGTTTAGGAGAAAGTTCATAGACTATGGATAAAAGTACTCAAGTTGACTTGCAACCAGACTTCTTTGTCACTGGTGTGCCTGTTAGCCTTGACACTTCACAGGATATACATGATCCATTCATGGACAAGATGGACAATGCGATGGAAGTTGAAGACCAGGGATAGATAGAAGAGAGGAAATCAAAGGAAAAACAAGCAGAAAAAGTACAGGAAAAAGAGTTACACCAAGAAGGACATCAAGAAAAACAACTAAAGGCAGAGGAGACCACTGGAATTAGACTCGATTCATCTCTATTGTTGGCAAGTGTTGCCAAACCAGTAATTTTTGATGTGGACAGTATGGATGAAGATGAATTAATGGGTCTCTCATTCATGGAATTTTCTAAAGCTAAGGAGAGATCAACCTAGAAAGGAGATAATAGAGCCAAGATAATGAGCAGGGCAGTAGAAATAGTAAACAAACTACTACCCTCTCCACTTATTCTTAAAGACAAGGATGAAATTGAGAATCTCAGTATAGTACTAGATAGCTTTGATAGTCACTTTGACTCATTGCTAAAAATAACAGAGGAGAAGGCTGAAAGAAACTTCTTGGAGAAGAAGTTAAGCGAATTTCATAAGTCCATCTCATGGGACTTAGACATTCTTAAGGCTACCACTCTTAAAGCCAAGAGCTGTGTGGCACAAGGAAAAAAAATTTATAGCCATTGCATAAATCCTTGCAGATATTTAAAAAATTTTGAGGAGGCCATAGCAAAAGATAGGGTCAGTCTTTCCATTTCTGCATTACTTTGGATTATTTATAATTGTTTAAAGTTAAAAGAAAAGTTCTGTAATACTAATTCACCCCCCTCTCAGTATTACCTAATCCTAACAGTATAAAAATAGTAAAATGTGTAGAGAGGTAATACATAGGTTGCACTTCATTTTGAGGTTTCAGTGTATAATTCTCAGAAAAATCAATGAAAGACACAATAGTACTGATGGGGAAAGTTTCTTTACACAACTTTAATTGCTCATCTAACCACCTATTTCTGTTTGTGTGACCTATGTACTCATAAACTACTTTCTCTTGAAACATCTTCATAAAATCAGCTACACATATATCCCTTTTCACTAACTCACAACTCTTTAATTATTTTCCATCTTTAACACCATATGTGACTTGTATTTTCCAATAGAAACTAGTTTCTTACCAATTTCATGTTTGTTATTTATATGTATGCATCTAGGAAATTGTTGAAAACAACTGCATGTAGGACAAAATCCTTTCAAACACATCATCTTCTAGTAAATGCACACATCATCTCTTCTACATAGTACAATTGAAATAAATTCTCTCGGTGACTTAGGAGGTGCTTGTAGACCACATTCCTGCAAAACATCGTTAGTGTGCAAAGTACAACATATATAACAATAAATATGATAATACATGGAAAATTCAACATGGACCTTAAAACAACACATAGCATGTGCATGATAAATCTTAACATAAAATGGTTTTGTCATCTCAAAAGATCTTTGGCTAATTTTAATATGAGGAAAGCTTTGAAGAAACCTTTCATAAAATTGTGTTTGAGTCATGTCTAAATAGTGTTTTGGATGTGGTTCATGGTTTCCAAGTCCAATTATCCTTCTAACAATATCTCTTTGGTTGGGTGAAAACCTTGTGTTGTCATGCCAAAACTTGTCAATTAACATTCTTAATGTATCCACAACAACCTTGTCCTTGTGTGGGAGTCTACCCAAGAATTCCCAAAGAGAATTATTGTTAGGGTCCCCAATTTTTTCTTGCCTCTCTAAGGAATTGTGTAATGTTTTTCTAATTATCCTTAATGACTTTCTTGTTTTGCTTATTAAATGATATTTTTTTATTTCCTTTTCCATTATGGTTGATGTGAGGACATGTCGAGTAACATTAGTACATTTTGTACATGCTTTCATACCAATGGCTTGGTATCCATGAAATAGATTTCTCACAATAGTTCTTTCACTACTATTTTTGGTTCTTCTTAACCCCAAAATTCTCATTATCTCTCTAAATTTCAGATTTATAATCATTTCAACAACTAATTGGCATCTTCCACTTTGGTTTAAATTTTCAAAATATTTATTCAAAATTCTTTTAACCATTCTTCTACAAGTTCTTTCAGAAATTTTATCATGCATTGGCCTCACAATATTTTCAGCAATGTCAATTAGAAACTTTGGTTTTCTACGAATTATTCTAAGAGGTATTAAGATACATGCATGCTCTTAATTTTCATTAGGTGAATTATGTGTGTTAATCTCATCAAATTGAAGTGGTTTATATTCTTCAAATTCATTAGGTGCATTCATCACATTGATTTAAAATGGACTATGGTCATTGCATTCATTAGGTGCATTCATCACGTGCATTTGAATTGGTGCATGTTGATCATTTTGATTTGGTGCATTAAGTCCATTAATCATGTCAATTTGGATTGTTGCATGTTCATCACTATCATTAGGTGCATTAGATGACATACCTCCACATAACCTCCTCATACACTCCCTTTGTCTTAACTTTGTTGTCTCTTGTTGTTCGTTTGTTCCTCTCTTGTTCTTTCCCATTACATTAATATTGATTATCCTATGTACATAACATCATGATGAAAAACCACAATCAAATAGCAAGAAAAAAAACAAATGAGCATCATTTTATTATACTCTAAAGTTACAAACCAAAAAATAAAACAAATCAATCATTTTAAAGAAAAACTAACAAAACAAATACAAACCTGACTGTTACTGTCCTGAAAACTGATGCCAAATAGTGCAGTGGGACCTTCAAACAACTTATAGTGTTGGTTTCTAGGCCATTGGGAATATATTATATGTATATTTTCTCATAATGCATATGGGTTATGAAAACCTAAAACCAACATTAACATTTTCCTCATAACCCATGCGGGTTATGAAAAATTAGAGGTTCAACCCTACTTCTCCATAACCCTTGCAAGTTCTTTAAAATAGGAACCCAAGAAGGAAGGAGAGAGAGAGAGAGAGAGAGAGAGAGAGAGAGAGAGAGAGAGACGCATTTATATGTATATAAAACTATAGATATACATATATACAAACATAGACATATATTATATACATAAATTTAGTGTATTCTTAATTTGCTACCATGTATTTTGATGTATTCATAACCCGTACATGTTCTATAAAACATAAATTGCACATCTTTACATCTCCAAAACACATACAGGTTTTGAAATTTTTTAAATGTACTTTTTGCTTTTCAAAACCCAAGCGGGTTATGATCCACACAAAAACTCGTATGCCTTTTAGGCTTGTAAAAAGGGTTAGTAAATGAGCCTAAGGCTTGAAAGCCTATTTTCCATCCATTTTAGTCCCTTTACACATTTTTCATCTTCCAACATGAATTATCAATGTCATCCTCATTAGGTTTACAAATGATCAAGTGGGTATCTCTGAAATTACCACCATAATCTTACACATCTTCTCATCTTTCTAACCATATAAATTTTTCAATTTTTGGACAACATTAACATAGTGAAATTTAATTTTCTTTACCAGTGCCTTGACAGGCCTCACAGACATATGTCTACCATTTTTTTAATACCTTTTGATCTACTCAACCAATTGCAAAAAAATTACATATTACTGTTCTAAACTTGAATCTATACACTTGTAAAAAAAGAAGATTGCATTTTTTATTATTTTGATGCAAGTTATACCCAGCACACGAACAGGTACCATATTTTTAGGATGTGGTCACTTCAAAAAATCATAAAAAAATAAATTACTCAACAAAAAATTGTGAAAAAATACACAACTTATATATCTTAGTCTTACCTACCATCTTACCAAATGTTTTTTTTCAAAATATCAAATCTAACTATATCTTTTGTTGAGCGCACGGAACGAGCTATGTTATCTTTTTCTAAAAAAATCAGGAATAACTTTTCGTGCGTGGAGGGTTTGACCCTCTTAATATTATCCAGTTTAAAAAAAAATTAGTAGTTTAGAAACTATATTTAGAGTAATACAATTCTTATTCTTTACACATCTTCTAATTTTGAGTGCAAGACCCTCCAATTTCTCTTTGAAGTTCAAATTTACCTGATTTCAGAAATAAAAAGTGGCCACTTATACCCCCTTTTTGCACACCATCTTGGTGCACTTACCCTAATGTGATTTCCATCTACATTGACCAACAATAAGACTTTCAAAATACTATGTTAAAGATACTATTTTAACTAACATCAGTATAAAAATTATATCACCCAACATTTGGACCAAAAGTGACCAAGATAGATGATACCAATTAAAAGGAATCTAAGGTGAGAGAAAAACTTCCTAAAACTAATCTAGGGGGAAAATACCAACACTAATATAGTGGCGGAGCTAGTGCATATTTTCTTTTCAAATCATAACCATTAAAAAGTAAGAAACATATTTATATTGAGAAGATAAAATTCATAATATTATACCATAATGAACACATGATATATACATCAAAATCTCTTCTGAGAGAAAAATCC
This sequence comes from Chamaecyparis obtusa, assembly GCA_027943335.1. Lineage (NCBI taxonomy): Eukaryota > Viridiplantae > Streptophyta > Pinopsida > Cupressales > Cupressaceae > Chamaecyparis > Chamaecyparis obtusa. The sequence continues at coordinate 207,014 of BSBK01003436.1, read as the reverse complement.
TACACTTCTCAAGCACAAGAGTTTGTATTACTAAAAAAATAGTTACAATACAATAGTAGTACACTATTTCTTCAATGGGACTTTACTGTCAACCCATAATTTGGATTAATTCCAATAACATAATATTCATTTACAATACATAACATACATAATGCTTTCCAATACCACCTTATATATTGATCCAGGAGCATCCTAGGGAAGTTAGCAATCCTGCAAGTTGGAGTGTTTTGTCCCTATGCTGCTCGGTTATAGTGTTGGCTGAGGGTCTCAGTCAAACATCTATTTCTTGGTTATAGTATTGGTCAAGGAGCTTGGTTGCTAAAGGACTTGGTTACTTTTGGTTCTCGGTCGACGTGTGCTTGGCTATGCCTGGCTTGCTTGGTTTTTTTACTGTCACTCGATAGTTTGGACTTGTTGAATGGTGTTCTTGTGGATTTGTTGGGCTGACTTGATACATGTAATTTGTGTAGCATGTGTTGTATTCTCCTTGGTAGATCTAGAGGCCAACATGGAGAATTAATTATTTCTAAGGCTATTTGAGAGCTTACTTGTGTTGCGTTTAATATTTGTTTATTTTAGGAGTGGACTTAGTTTAGGGGTTATTTATTTCTTCCATCTGACTTGTGGATGAAGAAATAGTATTTAAGGAGGTATGGGGTAGAGTTGTAAGGGGTGGAAAAGGAAAAAGGAGTAGAGATTCAAGTTAGCAATTTGAAGCTGTAAATTTTATAATCAGAGCTAGCGGATGAGGCTTAGGAACAAGGAGATTGCTTGGTGGCTTGCAAGCACAAGTTTAGATCTTGCTGGATGTTTCTACCAAATTTTTGTAGCCTATTGTTGTAGATCTGGCTAGCTTGAGTTATATTTTGAATTGGATCTTGAGGGATCTTGCAAAACTATTACTTGATTTGTAATTGGTCGTAACTAGGAAGGCCTTATAGCCCGACACATTACATGTAATTAGTTATTTTATGAATAAAGAGTTTAGAATATTATCAAATCTTTCTTTTCTTTTGGATTCCATTGTGTGGTTGTTTAGTTGAGGCTCAGACATCTCCTTTGGGGATTCTCTTGGCCTTGCATTGCATTATATATAGAAACACAAGTCAAGAGGTAACTTCTAGATGAAGATACAAGATGAGGTTAGGCCAAACACTTGGTACATTTTTCTAGCCACATAAAGCTTGAAAATGACACATGCACATCTCTAAATGACTCCTCATTCAAGCTTCCTAAGTTGGAGGCCAAAGATATACTACCTTTAGGAATGGTCCAAATGCTCTTACACATCTTAAGACTATCATAAATTTATGGCATATCTGACCAAAATAAAATATTCTCTTACAACATGTCAACACAAAACTTGGGCACCTACCTTCTCCATGCAAAGGTATCTACTACAACTTGTCCATTGTGTCATTGAATCTATCATAGGCTATCAGATGTAAGGGTGTCATAATAACTATCATAGATTTTGTCATAAATATGTCATAATGTATAGCTTTATTTCATAATTTTATTTTATGAATAATTTTATTTTTATCTAATTATCATAATTTTGAATAATTTATTTGGAAAATATTGTAAGACATAAGGAAAACATAATTGCAATTTCTAGTTGTTTTTATAAAAAACAATTCAAGAAAATATACAAGTTTATGGATAGAACCATAAGGTAACTAAAGGACTTATCTCATATCATGAAGAGTATCCCAAACTAAGGTTGCATGACACCATATAATGTCTTCAATTCTAATTAAAAATCTAGTTGAGCTATGTTTAATTATGTAATTTTTAATTTTCAAAATTTTATAGCTTTCTTATGTCATTAACATAATTAAAATATATGTAATAAGATTTCTTTTTGTAGAGATTACTAGTTTACTCTTGCCTACATAGTCATGGAAATTTTATTTGATATATTAATGATATCATATTGCCACAATCTATAGTGAGTAATGTAATTATTTTTTAATTAGATTGTGTAGAAATTCTATTTTTGTCAACTATTTAGGTCACACTTTGTGATCCATCATCAAGATGATAATAGAGAGCTCAAGGATCATAAAGCTCTCTATTAGCATCCTGATAATGGGTCATAGAGTGTGATCCAAAATATTAATGAAAAGAAAATCTCTACACAATGTAATTCATAAACAATTGTATTATTCGATTGACATATTTATATGTCATCCTTATTATTTTTAATATGTGGATCATTCTAAGCCATTACAACTTACCTAATAACTTATAACAACTAAACTAAGCCTCCAATTCAACTAATATGAATCAACACATTTGATTTATCTTTATTGCATTTAAGGAAATCTAAGATAAAGTTTGAATCAAACATAAATCAATTTGGTTAGTATATGGAAAATAGTCTTATAAGACAATAATACATAAGAACAAATAATTAATGACCCATAAATGATCATTATTAGTGTTGATTGTAGATCACATCTTTAATCAAAGTTCTTATAGAGCTTGGGTCATTATAACCATAATTAGTTTACATAAAGACTATTCAATCCTTTCTTCTGTTATATATATATATATATATATATATATATATATAAAAGAGGTAAAAATTATCCTTTATAGATATATTGTAAGGGAAATATGGGTATGACATGGTAAAAGATAATGAAAGAAATGTTAAGAAAGATAATTAAGGAAATGTTAAGGAAGTCTCCATATTAGGATTAGAGACATCTAAGCAAGAAGATAAAATAAGTTGGAGAATTTTTCTTTTTTATGAATTTAGTTTATTTTTCTTGTATTAATATGTACCTTTGGATATCTTAAACTTAATAGATCTTATATATTGTATTTAATAATTATAATTGTGTATGTACTTCCCTATGTTAGTGGATTATTATTTTTATGATATATTGATAATAAGTTTAATTATCAAGTATCATCTAAATTCTACCCTCTATCATTTATGTTGATAGAAAATTAAATGACATTATTAGATTTCATAATTGTATTCTAGTTATATTGAAATAGTCATTATGTGTTGCATCATTAGTCTTTTATTATCTTCTATAAATTATCCCTATCTATTTTTTCATCAAAACTTTAATCATATAAAAATCTTACATTATATTATATATTTTTTATGATTAAAAATTATCCCATATCAATTGTTTATTTGGATGAAGGATGGAATAGATATGAAGTTGAACTCACCATCATGTGAAGGTTCACTTGATTCTACAAGAATGATTCTACAGAATGGTAGAATGATTTTGACGATTTTGTATATATTTTTATTGTAAATTCTTATTTTTTTATATATAAATGACCATGAGGTGCTCTATGTGCATATTTGGAGCATGGTGTGTTCATTGAAGGGGAAATAAAATAACATGTGCATTCATATTGGGGGGTTTAAAGGTGAAAAAAGGGGGCAATATATTGCCTAAATAGGGGGGAGGGGGGATTTTTTGGGGAGGGAGATGACGGTTTATATATGAAAATAGGTATTGGGGGTACTAGATGGGTATTAGAAGGGGGTTAAAAAAAAGGAGTTTGGGGTAATGTTTTTAAAAAATAGGGGATTATTTAGTATGCCACAAATGCACATACTATGATTAGGGTTCACTAAGTGAGGCCCTTATGATTTGGAGGCCAAATTTTGTATATATAAATAGTAATGAGTTGTCATGTGCATATTTAGATGCCAAATTTTATATATAAAAATGGTAATGATATTTCATGTGCATATTTAGGTGCCAAATTTTATATATATAAATGGTAATGAGTTGTCATGTGTGTATTTAGATGCCAAAGTTCCTATATATAAGTAGCCATGGGTTGATTTGTAAATATTAAGAGGTCAAATTTTGTATATCATAATGTGTACCATTTTATTATTAATACAAAAATGAATTTTGTATCCTTGCATTTGTATATCCTAATGTGTACCATTTTATTATTTCCTAACTTATACCATTTGATTATAAATACATAAATGAATTTTGTATTGTTACATTTGTACAATGACACCTTCACTTGTTCTTGTAAGCTACTTACATTACTAAACTATTTTTACATAAGGTTTCTTTACTATTTTGGTATATTCCCTCATATTTCTCTATATTGCTTCTTTCTATTGGATTGTCCCTTCATGTTAATAATTGATTGCTTTTGGATTGTCTCTATCTAGTTGTGCAGGGGCACCTAGCCTTGCTTAGAAAATGTGGTCCAATATAGTATTTTGATATTTTTAGTCACTGTTGGGTGTAATAAGTTTACAATAAATCATTCATGATGCAAGAATATTTAATTAGGATCATATTGTCACATTTTGTAAAAGTTTTCGAGTTGCAAAAAAAGTTGTCAAGCAACTTTTTGTACTAGGTGCATTAGTCAAACCAAAAGGCATAACCAACCATTCATACAAACCTTCATTAGTCTTCAAAGTAGTTTTCCATTCATCCCCTTCTTTAATTCTAATCTGATGATATCCACTCTTCAAATCAATATTTGTGAAATATTTTGCTCCACTTAAACTATCCATTATGTCATCCATCCTAGGAAAAGGAAATCTGTACTTTATTATTATCTTGTTTATAGCTCTAGAATCAGTGCACATTCTCCATTCTCCATTCTTTTTCAGTGCTAACACAGCAGGTACTGCACAAGGACTCAAAATTTCCCTAATCAAACCTCTCTCAAGCAATTCTTGCACTTGTCTATTCATCTTAGTCTTTTCATCAGGTGTCAACCTATGTGGTTCTTTATTAGGCAAACTAGCTCCGAGTATCAAATCCATACAATGACTTATACTTCTCATAGGCGGTAAACCATCAGGTAAATTATCAGAAATGATGTCATGAAATTCAGTCAACAAAGGATTAACCTCAGGTGCATGTTCTAACTCATCTTGTTTCTCAATTTTCCATGGAATTAAAGAAAAACAAACATTATGTTCTTTCATTTCTCTTGCAAACTTTTTACCATCAACCAAGCATACTCTGACTATAGTATAATGACCTTCATCAAACTTCTCTACTAAAGGCAATAATACTTGTCTCTATCATGCTGCCAAGGTCTACCCAAAAGAATATGACAATAGTCCATAGGCATAATATCACACAAGACTTCATCATGGTAATTCCCAATTTTGAATTTAACAAGGCATTGTTCACTTACAAGTAGTTTATGCTCCTTCTAGATCCAAGCAATATGGTAAGGCTTAGGATGTTTCAATCTCTGCAACTGCAACTTGTTAACCAGCTCTTTGGATGCCAAATTATCAGAACTCCCACTATCAATGATTACATTGCAACATTTATTAGCGATCTTATATCTGGTTCTGAACAAACTTTTCCTCAGAATAGGTTCCTCATCAGCTTCTTCATTCCACAAGACCCTTCTTAACATCAAGTTCTCACCATGTTCAAGTTCATTAGACATTTCCTAAACTTCTTCACAAGCCAAATTACTTCTACCATTACCTCCAATCTTCTTTCTAGAGTTAGTACATTCAAAAGCTCTATGTCCTTCTTCACCACATTTGTAACAAGTACCTTTAAACCAAGATTTCTCTTCTCTTTTCCCATTATTGTTATTCCTAGAGTAACTATTATAGCTACCTCTAGAGTAATTACCTCTTTTAGCAGGTTCATCTTTCCATCCTTTATCTTGTACTGCATGGTTAGATCTGCTACTTTCTCCATAAGATTTGCCTCTACTTCTCTAAAATCTGCCACCTTTTCCTCTCTGTCTTTGATCATATCTTTTTGTCAATCTCTCTTTTTCCTTCAAAGAAAATTGATATACTTCTTCCACACTTTCTATCTTCACATAGCTGATCTCATCTTTAATTGATGTCCTCAGCCACTCAAATATCTAGCCACCTTCTCAACTTCATCATCCACATGTCCAAATCTGATATCCAATTTGTAAAATTCCTATATTCTTTCACACTCATATCCTTTTGTCTCATATTTCGCATTTTTCTTATCAAAATAACTTGGTAATCAGCTAGAAGAAACTTCTTCTTCATCTTTGTAAGCATCTTCATCCATGTCTTGATCTTTTCTTTTCCTCTCTTTTGTCTCTCAGTTTGTAAATAATCCCACAAAAGAGATGCATGTCCTTTCAACTTTGTGATTTCTATCTTAACCTTCTTATTATTAGGATTACCTTCATACTTAAATTATTTATCCATCTCAAAGATCTAATCCAAAAGTTTATCAGTCTCAAGTCTTCCATCATAGCAAGCAACTTCAACTGCAGGTCTAGAGTTAGCCTTAGACAAAAATCTCAAGAGTCTTTCCTCATCCTATTCAACTTTAGGTCCAAGATTAGGTGCTACTTCTTCTTCATCACTAACATCTTCAAGATGTGCACCTCTTCTCTAGGTTGTCTCTACAACATCAAGCCTAGTTGTAATCTGCCTCAACATATCCATGATAGAATTATAATTTCCTTTACCTTGAACCATCTTGACAATCAGGTTCTAGCAAGATTGTAACCTTCTATAAGTTATAGGTTAGATCTCAGATCTTCCACCCTACAACCAATCCAATAAGGTTCTCCATGATCCAATCCACAAGAAAGAAAGAACTCTGATACCACTTGACATAGGGGTGGGGTAGATACAAGCAGAATTGACTCCACTTGAATCAACAACAAGCCCTGCTCAGAGTTACAAAATGGAGGCAATATGAATTTACCACATGAAATCAGTGAAAACACAATGGATATGAGACAATCAGATGGCAGCAACAACATATCTATTTATATTATTTATTCAAACATGCCCGGCTGTGAGGCCTTCCGAGTTTCAACCTTATACAATGAAAATTATGAAATTAGAATCTCAACTTGCATCCTATCTTTGTCTCCAATGATGTATCTTGATAATTATGTTCTTAATACTTCTTTCTTACTTCTACATCAACCAAGACTCCTTATATAGCCATCTAAGCCACAAGTCAACCAATCAAGCATTTAATTACATTATAGGTCCAGTCTGGAAGATTTAAACCAAAACTAATGAAAGGATGATAAAAAATTAATGTGCCTTTACATTTAGGTCCACACATGACCCAATAACATGTCCCTAACTATGCAAGGCCCCATTTCATCACACAGAACTGCGCAAGATGAAACACTCCATGTTTCACGTGAAACTAGTAGAAAAATAGGTACCCGAGCAAAACGGTCATAACTTTTTACTCATAATGAATTGGGACTTTATCTCTTAGGAGATGATAGTAATTTAGGTCATATTAAATTAATTAAGAGAGAAAATGATAATTCCTTAAGGATCAATGGCACCATGACACGCAATCAGCACCAAAATAGTAGGAAAATATGGCTTTGACGGCAAGGAAAAAAATTGCAACTTTGAAACGGTCCATCCAATCTTCATGTGCTCATAGGAGAAGGTTCCAAAATAGGTCCTCAACACAATGTAAGCTTCACATAGCATGAAACCAATAAATGCAAATATTATAATGCAAACAATAGAAAACATGAAATATTTTTGGTTGATGCAAGATTTCTCAAAGACCCAAGATGCTCCTGCATCAAAAATACTCATTAATTTGCTAGAATACAAAATCCTCATTTGAGGAAATTTCCAAGGGGTAAGTGCTCAAAGATGGGGGATCAAAAATTGCGTATAAGATGCCACTTTTTTCCTAAAATCAGCAAACTCTGAACTCCAACTAGAGTTGTAATACTCTGAATCTATTTCCTAAACTACTAATTTATTTTTAAAATGGTGCAGATTAAGGCCCTCAAAGAGGGAGAGCATAAAAAGTGGTCTTGTTTTTTGTGAAAAAACATAACATAGTGTCTGGTGTGCTACCCCTAAAATGTTAACTATTTTTTTGAATCTTTTTAATCACTCCTGTGAGAAGTTAGCTAACACCACGTAGTTTATCCTAGATTTTTTTGCTAATTTTTTGATGAATATATAATTTTTGATGAATTTATGAAGTGCACACATCCTGAAAATGTGAAATTTTTATGTGCTCCCCCTAGAAATCATTTAAAATTAATCAAAAATAAAATTTTCTTTTTTGTTAAGTGTAGAATGGAGTCTAGTTTCTAAAAATGTAACTTGTTGCAAAATTTGATGAACGAGCCAAAATCTATGCCCAAAATACTACACATTGGTTTTTAACAAAAAATGGACATACACACAAAAGAAATTAGAGATGAAAAACTTAACTTAATTAGAATTCAAAATAAACTATATGCTCAGATAGCTAATAGAGAGATCTACAATATTACGTCGTCTGATTTTTACATTATTGAACCATAAGTAAACCTGACAAGGAGCACACAAAAAAAGATGTTATTTTTTGTATGTCTACTAGAAAATGTCTCAGGCCTATTTGAATCCTCCAAGACTTTGGGTTGGATCTCCAAGGCAAATCCAATCCTTAGGATTGGTAAATTCCAATGTCTTGCAAAGCACATGTACCCTATAGGTGTGCACACTATTGAAATCTATGACTTCCATAGTGTGTGCACCCTATAGCATGTGCACACTATTTAAGTCATAGATTTAAATAATGAGAGATAAATAGTAATAAGCTGGCAATGATTGGAAAAGAGGGAGAGGAAGAGAGAGAGAGAGAGAGAGAGAGAGAGAGAGAGAGAGAGAGAGAGTGCACTTTTATCTCTCTCTCTCTCACTACTACATTTGGGGCCAAATTTTGATAGAAGCTTTCGACGGGTAATTTTTTATTATGAATTTAGTGTTTTTTTTTTGTAATAGGCCCTGATGGTGTTGGTATTCTGATGGGTGTTTAATTGACCATTGGAATTCAAAAAGATTCAGGGTATAGATGAAAAAAAAAGTGAAACGACCTCATCATTTTTATTTTTATTGGATAGAGGAGTGAGAGAAAAGGAGCGAAAGCTAAGCGTGGAAGAAAGTATGTGATTTCTTCATCTTTCAAGTCTCTGGAATCATATTCTAATGCATTGCATTTTATTTGATCATGAATGCTCTCTGAAATGACTGCATTCTATTGGTGTCATGCCCTAGCCAGTGCTTTATCTCTATTATTTGATGTTATTGGTGCTTGTGCTCAAGGATATCGATTCACTATTTTCAAATGTTTGGATTCATGTTTGTTGATATTACTTGCATGTTTAATGATGTCATTGTATATTGTTGTCACTGAAATGACCACATTCTATTGGTGTCATGCCCTAGCCCATGCTTTAACTCCATTATTTGATGTTTTTGGTGCTTGTGCTCAAGGATATCCATTTTTTTGAAATGTTGACTGTGGTTATCAAATGGACACCATGTGAGCTTCTAGCTAGGCACCATTTGTATTGATAGCTTAGGGCATCAAATGTATTGTATCATTGATAGTTGAGACTTTGTTAAAAGGAAATAGGACAAAGAATAATTTTGATTTAGTTTCTCTATTTTGATCCCTAAGTGGCTTACAACCCTAGAGAAGTATATGTAGATTTATAGATGTAGTTGCAGGATACATAGAAGTTGATAATTCATAATAAATCCATGCATCCAATTTGAATAGAAATTAATACAAAGAAATAGGGTCCTCCAATGGCCCAATCATTTAGACCTTGACTGTCCCCTCAACTAGTGACCCTTCAAAACTGGGTTATCATGCAATCAGTGAGTGATCCTTCATTCTCTTGGTCTGCCCTACATCCAAACATATTGGACACAATACAATGATAAAAAGTCTTTCACAATCCCCCTTCCCTCAAGGAACACTATCAACCATCCCTTCCACATAGAATTTCACTATTTTATGAGTGGATTGTGCAGGAATAGTTAACATTAAACAAGGAGAAAACTCCTCAACACATCTTGGAAACCATTGAATTCAATAATAAATGAAACCTAACACCAACACTATTCCTTCCATAGTTGTAGGATACATAGCAGTGGATAATTCACAAGAAATCCATGCATCAAATTTTTATAAGGATATCCTACTATACAATAGGAATTTTCTTGAGATGACCAATGATTATGTATTTTGATGGCAATGTGCTAGTTCAAAAGGATAATATAAATTTGAAACAATTTTTTCTAATTTTCTCAAACTATAAATGTGATTAAAGGGAAAATATTATGTGGAAAACCCCCAAACCAAGCTAGCAAATGATTGTACATCAAATTATTCCTATATTCATTCAAGTATTTCTATGCTTCAACTACCTGACCTTTGAGCTTCATCTAGAGGAATGTGTAGCTTTAAGATAGAGTTACTTCTTGGGGCTTACAATAGGGTGGAATATGATCAAGATTTGTTTAGGATGTATCTTTTTTAGTCCCATTGTTAGGTTCTTATGGTTCATGGTTTGAATCTATTATGGTTGTGTAAGGGATTTGTAGATGCTTTTTCTAACATAATTATTGGACACCATGATTGGAACAACTGGTTGTTGGCTATTGTACACATGAATCATAATAATCAATCATTCTTTGTGTTCAAGAATTTTTTGATTAATCTTTGAGATTTACTGTCCCAGCTTTAAAAGAGTGATAAAAGATATAAACAGTGCTATCTTTTTCAAGTGTTTTGTGGGTGCCATTATCTTCTAGGAGTAATTGTTGAAACCAAATTATGTTCTTTGCCTCTAGTAAATATTGCAGACACAATCATCTTCTTGGTGAAGAGTTGCTTCCATCCCCATGAGGCACTATTGCATGGTTTCCATTCCCTTGTAGTATAGTGAACCTAATTTAATACAAGTGTGCACTATTTTGGGATCCATAATTTATGGCCCCTACACTGTGGTTGTTAGCCTAAGACAGGCCTAACTTTGCATATAATAAGAGGCCAACATGAAACAAACATCCAGAAGTTAGGGGGTTGTTCCATGTCCATAATTTATTATTTAAGTGCTAAGTGATGATGGGTATATCGTGTAATTCATATCTAGTGTGTCTCTTTCTTTCTCTCTACATTTCACATTAGGAGTATATGCTATACAATACTAATGAAATCAACTATTGGTCAAATCTAATCAAAATTGCAATATAAAGATTAAAATAGATCTTGAAAAGATATGGGAACCATTTTTTACAGATATTGTACAAATGAAGAGAATAGTACCAAGAGGAAATGATTCAATGTGGAACAACTGAAGGATAATATTTTACTTTTATATGCACATCTGCAATGTTTTTTATATATTTTTTAGATTAAAAAACCATAGAAAGAATATCATATAGAAGAAAGTAAAGAATAATGATCATACTTTGAGATATTGTGGAAACTTAAAGGAAATCATGCTTGGTGGGTTTATCATGCAATCAATGAGTGATCCTTCATTCCCCTCTTCCAGTGACCCTTCAAAACTGGGTTATCATGAAATCATTGAGTGATCCTTCATTCTCCTAGTCCGTCCTGCATCCAAACATATTGGAAATACACAATACAATGATAAAAAGTCTTTAAAAATTCCCCTTCCCTCATGAAACACTATCAACCATCCATTCCACATAGTATTTCACTATTGTATGAGTGGATTGTGCAGGAACAGTTAACATTAAACAAAGAGAAAACTCCTCAACACATCTTGGAAACCATTGAATTCAATAATAAATGAAACCTAACACCAACACTATTCTTTCCATTCACTTCTACCGAGAATAAATCATTTAATCCATTCAACATTACATATAATCATTAGATAGATACATTTCCTAACTATGTAGAGGAACAATCACAACCAAAATGATCAAAACTACTTTCACCCTTGCACAAGCTATTCCAAAATTCAAGTAAAATGAGAAATATGCTATATCAAATCATTCATATTCATAGTAACCATTCAAAAGATCATTTTTTCAATGAACCCTCTGACTGTACCCCTGCGGCAGAGAAAGGAAACCTCAAAATAGAGAAAGGAAACTTAGTAAAACTAGTCTATGCCATTATTTTTGAAGGAAACTTAGTCACGACATCAAGTATCATCTCATCATGTTCTATTCACCATGTTTCAACACCTCATTTACTCTAATCTATTCAACTTACACCATTCTTCTTCTCTAGGACTCAAAGGCTTGAAATAGTATATGTGGTAAAAATTCATGAAATACTAAAGAAGACCTACTATTTGTCAAACAAATCTTCATTGTCCCCCACAATTCATTAGTTAAATTTTTCAATTTCATGTAATTTTTCTCCTATTTATTAGGTGCATGAGTTGAAGGTTGAATGTAAGAGTCCTATAATGTTGTGTTACCTTTGGATCTCGAGTTTCTGATACTCCTATGATGATCTTTCTCAATAAGTATTTTATTCTATTGTTATTTTTTGAATAACATATTAGGGAAATATAAAATTGTGTACTTCTATAGGACAATGAACACAAAATTGAAGCATCAAACAAGACTTGATCAAGTTGTATGTGGAACATGCACTCAAATAGTAAGTAATGTAGAATAACAAAATAAGTAATTTGTCATGTCTACATTTTGTTATTTTCTGAGATTACATCCATGTTCTATATTCACAAAATGGTTCAAAATTAAAATTTACAATTTGATAAAGTACTGATGGGTGTTGTTCCTTGCACCCTCAATCAACAACTTGCCTCCATTTGTGGTCTCAAGTTTCCTCCATTTGATTTACAAACTACTATATTATTTGAATATCTTTCTTTCTTGCCACAATAGGAAAGAGTTTGAGGTGGAAGACTACAATAACAGAAGTGTTTCAATTTGGTATACTATACTACAACATCATTTCATAACTAAGTTATCAATTTCTATATATAATTAGGTTATAGATAATCTAAGTGAAGAAGGATCATGTCAAACAATCCAAGTGAAGAAGGTAATGGGGATACAATCAATAGATTGTGGTCGAACTTGAAAAGAAAAGGCGATGGAAAATGTTATTGTCCCTGCAATATTTGTAAGGGTTTAAACACTAGAAGATTGCTAATCAAAACAACTAAGAGACATTGTAGGGATAATGGTCACATTGAAGGAGGGTTTGATTATCATGAATTGGTAAGTTTTTCATTATATTTATTTAACAATATATATATATATATATGTATGTATGTATGTATGTATGTATGTATGTATGTATGTATGTATATATATGTGTATATATATATATATATATATATATATATATATATATATATATGTATATATATATATATATATATATGTATATATATATATATATATATATGTGTATATATGTATATATATATGTATATATATATGTATGTGAAATACACTTGATGATGAGATCATTATCATGGTTTATTTGTGTTCATCATTTTTATATAGGTCGACCTCCCCAGGGGAGTACATGATATGGACCATGGAGGTGTGAATATGGAGAATATGGATTTGGAAGTGGAGGATCACTGAGGTTCGAATATTGAAGCTGAAGATTATGATCCTATGGAAGATGATGATGATGCGCCAGATGATGGTACTAATACATTGATGCATGACACATTTGGTATTGACGATGATGCACTAGATGATGTGCCAAATGATGATGATTAGGATTATGTTAATGTCATCCATGATATACCTCTACTTGAGAAGGAAGTCATGCCCCTTTACAAAGGCTCCCAAACAACTCTTCTCTCTGTTGTATTGTTGTTGTTAAACTTGAAGGTTATGAATGGTTTATCCAACACAACAATGTGACATATGCTAAGGTATGTCATATATGTCATTATAGTAATTAAATGGTGAAACATGTACCATAAATATTATTAATAATAACAATTTATATTTTTTTCTATAGATTGATAGGTGAGTTTTTGTTACCACCATCGAATATTCTCCCTTTCTCATACCGAGAATTATGTGCCACTATGAAAGATATTGGAATAGAGTATCAAGAAATAGATGCTTGTCCTAATGATCATATTATTTATCATAAAGAACATGAATTTGCAATAGAATGCCCTGAATTTCATATGAGCAGATATCAAACAGATCAAATAACAAAAAAGGTGCCTCACAAGGTTCTTCGTTACATCCCCATTATACCACATTTGCAAAGATTATTCAGGTGTAGTAGCTTGGCATAATTTATGGATTACCATGCACACAATAAGAGTCGAGATGACATTATTCAAATGTCTGTGGATGGTTCTGTATTTAAGGACATAGAGGAAAAGTGGCCATACTTTATCGAAGAACCTTGAAATCTCAAGCTTTCAGTGGCAATAGACGGTTTCAATCTATTTGGAGAGCTAAGATCTGTTTACTCTATTTGGCCTGTATTTGTCATCAACAATAACATTCCTCCATGGATGTCAATAAAGAGGGAGCACATTATGTTGGCAATGATTGTTTCAAGTATTTGATCATTTAATAATTATCTGCATGTAATTATAAATCTTGTAGTAAAATGGTCACAATAATTATGTAATGTTGTTGTTCATTCAACTAGGTAAATACCAAGTTAAAGATATGAATGTATATATTGAGCCTCTTATCAATGAGTTGGTGGAGTTATGGAAAGGTGTCACTATGTATGACATCTCTAGACCAATAGGAGACAGATAATTTCAATTCCATGCAATGCTTGTATGGACAATACATGATGTCCTAGGGCTAACACATTTTTTTGATATGTTATGGTGAATTCAAGTTGCACATGATAATTTTAAAAATAAAAATTAACATATTTAATCCAATTGTATTATTATCTTGTAGATCTTCAAACAAAGGGAAAATTTACATGTCCAATTTGTGGTCCAAAGATGAAATCTCGTCATTAAAAAAGTTTAGGAAAGCAGGTGTTTAATGAGAATAGACACTTTCTCCACAAAAATCATAACTATCAAATTACCAAAAACATCTTTTCAACGGGAAAGAAGAGACTACATCTAAGCCACAGAGAATGATATCTTGCCTATGGAAGTTAGAATATAATAGAGTTAATTGTCAAGGTACTACCGTTCTACCTAATGGTTTATGTTTGGAATTTGTATATTTTTATTGTATTTTTTTTTTATTATGTACATGATTGATGATCGTGAATGTCCTCAAGGAAAAAATACTGAGCACCTTCCAAAGGGACTAAAAAGTTATCCCAGACAATTTAGTAGGTTGCCCTACTACGTGCAACAACAAATTGTGCATTTGTTTGATACTATGCATATTGGAAAGAATGTAACAGAGACATTATAGAAGATATTGGATGAAAGGCGTGACAAAGAAAAAAATTGTCAACATTTGTAGTGACATTCATGAATCCAATCATGCAATGAAAAATTTCATTGAATTAAATAGAAATGGAGAACAGATTAATATAAGTGCCCTTCCTTGGTTATTAATAGAATAGAAAAGTGATGCCATAAAACAAGTCATACGGAAAATTCAATTTCCCACAGGATTTGTTGCAAACATAAGTAGTACCATATCAAAGAAAAGTGAATTTGGGCCAGGGTTGAAAATGCATGATTGGCATACCTTCATCAAGGTAAGTCATGTTCTTTTGTATTTACAATATATTTGTAAACTGCATGTACTTCTCATTGTATTATATGAGAAAAGAATGACATGATTATTTTTATAATTATTGCAGTACATGCTACCCCTATCTCTCCTAGAGAACTTCAACAATAACATCAGATAAGTGAAATATGATCTTGGAAAATACTTGAGGTAAGCAATGATATATGTTCAATTTGTTGTATATATTGTAAAGTCTCGTGTTTATATATTTTTGTGTCTTGAATCTCTTGTAGGTGATTGTCATCTAAAGAAATCCATAAAGTAGATATAAAATACTGGAAGAGAAGAATTCCTCATCTAATGTGTGAAATGCAAAAGTGTCTACCTTCAACCTTTTTCAATGCACAAGAACACTACCTCATACACCAAGTTGAGGAGATTGAAATGTGTGAACCTGTACACACTCAGTTAATGTGGATGGTTGAGAGGCACCTGAAATTTTTGAAGGCTTTGGTTTGGCAAAGAGCACGTCCTAAGGGCTCTATGTTGGAGGGATATATGCTATACCAGACTATGGTGTATGTTACTAAATATATTCCTAAGCTTGCAATAAAGATCCGTATAGATCGCATTTGGGATCTCGATACCATTAGAAAATTTGAAGGGGAGTACTTGGTGGGGAAAGGTAGAATGAGGAAAGTGAGAGGTAATAAATTATAAGATGTTATTGTAGCTATTAATTAATTCTTAATCTTCAAAATTAATCGGTTGTAAGTCGTCTATTTATTTTTTGTACAACTGCTCGAGAGTGGGATGCAATACATTTGTATATTGCAAACAATCAAGATTGGATGATGAAATGGATTGAACGATGTCATCATTTAGGTCACACATTAACATGGGAAGTTGTGTCTTCATTGGTTAATGAAGCTCATCATAACAGAGATCCAAATGTTACGCAAAGGGAAATAGATTTAGCACATGGTTTAAGAGATTTCCAAGTACGTATAAATTTGTTAATCACTCGTATGTTTATGACTCTCGATGCATTAATTTATACATGTTTTACATAATTTTTACAGGTCAAACACCACAAGGCAATGTTTTTCAATGATCATAAATTTCACATCAAAAAGTTGGATGACACAAAGAAAACTTATGATTCTAGGATAAGTGTAATCTTTCAGGTGACTAATATTTCATCTAGAAATGACTTACATCCCTGAGAGTCTGAAAATAGATACTATGGCATTTTGGATGATATACTTGAGTGTGACTTTAATCCCTTCAGATTATTTCTCTTCATCATCAGATGGTACAGGCTATGACTTAATCAAAATGATCTTGATAGAACTGTTATTGAACATGACAATGGATTTCTAATGATTAATACAAGGTGGTTTGAGCCCTTTGGGGATGAGCCCTATGTTCTTCCAAGCTAATGTGAGCAAGTATTTTACTCAGTGGTTCCACATAAATTGGGTTGGTTGTTTGTTGTTAGACATGATCCAAGAGGAAGGTTGATGAGGTATAATGTGATGGAAGAAGAAGATTGTGAACAACTAGAAGATGATGTAGACGATGATCATGAATAACAGTTAGTTGATGATGTTCCTGACATAACTTTTCTTGAAGAAGAAGAAGATGATGACGATGATGATGACGATGATGATGATGATGATGATGATGATGATGATGATGATGGTGATGACGATGATGATGATGACGATGATGATGACGATGACGATGATGATGATGATGATGATGATGATGATGATGATGACAACGATGATGATGACGATGATGATGGTGTCGATGATGACAATGACAATGAAGACAATGACAATGATGGTGGTGGTGATGATGTCAACGTCAATGATGATCGTGCTGATTAGCTGGATGAAGAAGATGAATGACATGAATGAAATGTATAGTTACGTGATCACTGCTTAATCTATTTAATATTTATTTCTTGATAGAAATGTGCAGTTATGCAATCAATGCTTAATCTAATTAATTCATGATGTACTTACTATGGGATGCTTATGGTTTTTAATGTACTTACTATGTGGTTTTGAGTATATGTATCATGAATTTTTTAACTAACATTAGATAATTGAATTACATATGTAGGTACCTAGACCCCTTTCATGAGCATCCCACACAGTCTCATGGATCGACAGGTATAAGTCAATACACCCTATAGAGATTAATGTATTTCACAATTTGCCAAATATCTCACATTACTTTCTATCTCTCTCATTTGATGGAGTGCAAGTGGTAGAAAATAGGTATTTGTCAAATGTGTCTTCCTCAAGTGAAGAAAGTGAGTCATTTAGTATGTCTGAATTAGGAAGATCAACTAGAGGTCAAAAGACTAGAAGGAAATTCAATAAACACATGAAATTTTTCCTTGCTCAAGTGGGGTCATGTTCTTATGATGATGAGAGAAAAGGAAAAATTGAGGTGCCCTCTAGGTACCAAAATCTACAGAAATAATGGGTCCCCAAGGAACTTCTTCCAATAAACATTGATTTTAGTGTTAACGGCAAGATATATCATATTGCACCATCGTCAATACATGGTTTGGGCCTATTTTCCATGGATGACATAAAGGTCTCTTCCAAAAAAGTTTTTGAATTGATGGAGTATGTTGGACTTTGTTATGATTACAAAAGTTGGATGCGATTTGTTCAATATAAAAAGAGTGTGCATAGGTATGCACTCTCGGCAAATTATATTCAACAAAAAGACAATGAGGAAATTAAAAGAGTGGCTATATACATTGATGGAAGGCCAAAAGCATTATGGAATATTCATGTAGGTTTTATAAATAGCACGCAACCTCTGTCAACTATTAAGCAACCCAATTGCATATTTGAGACGCACGAGGGAAATCATGTATTTGTATGTGCGATAAAATAAATAAGTGCAGGGTAAGAGTTGCTTATTGATTACAATTTGAATTGCATAGATGCAAATGATGTCACTATCATTAGGGTTTAGGTACATACTATGTACCATTAAATAATTGAGTTTTTTTGCCAACTAGATTTAGAGTCTCCTCACCATCCACCTCATCTCCATCATCTTCTTCTAATAAAATTTATTAATGTAGTCCTTTCTAATTATTGGTTAAATTTAAATAATAACACAGGACCACAATATGGAGCAACCAAGTAGAGGGGACAATGATGATCATGCTTGTACTTCTTCCTAGTAGGTAAACCTCTTTGTTATTGTACTACAAATTAGATAGAAACAAAATGTTAAATAAATTTTTTTATTATATTCTTTTCATCACTGTTTCAAATTAATTATAATAGTGTTAGTAATATTGTTGTCATAGATAGGTGGTTAGCAAAGAAAGGGAAAGGAACCTACAGTCCCTAAAGAGGATTCCTTTGACAAGGACCTAGTTATTGATTTGGCTACTTGTGATGAGCCGGCCTCTGCAATTAAAAAATGCCTCTAGAAAATGCCTCATTGTCTTCATTGTGGGGGATAGTGAAGATTTCTCTGACAAATAGTAGGTCTTCTTTAGTATCTTATAATAACATGCTAAACTGATAAAGGTGTTAAGGGAATTTAATCTACAATTACTAATAGATTAAGCATATTATTACTATGCTTAATGTTCCATTTAAATGCATTTAACATGAAAAACAAATTTACAAAACTGAACCAATGACATGTTTACAACAAAGATGTGTTGAGGAGTTTGCTCCTTGTTTAATGTTAATTGTTCTTGCACAATCCACTCGTACAACAATGAAATGCTATGTGGAAGGGATGGTCGATAGTGTTCCTTGAGGGAAGGGGGATTGTGAAAGACTTGTTATCATTGTATTGTGTATTTTCAATATGTTTGGATGCAGGGCAGACTAGGAGAATGAAGGATCACTCACTGATTGCATGATCACCCAATTTTGAAGGGTCACTGGTTGAGGGGACAGTCAAGGTCTAGATGATTGGGCCATTGGAGGAACCTATTTCTTTGTATTAATTGTTATTCAAATTGGATGCATGGATTTATTGTGAATTATCGACTGCTATGTATCATGCAACTGCATCCGTAAATTTGCATATACTTCTCTAGGGTTGTAAGCCACTTAGAGATCAAAATAGAGAAACTAAATCAAAATCATTCTTTGTCCTATTTCCTTTTAACAAAGTCTCAACTATCAATACAAATGATGCCTAGCTAGAAGCTCATGGGTTGTCCATTTGATAACCATAGTCAACATTTCAAAAAAATGGATATCCTTGAGCATAAGCACCAATAACATCAAATAATGGAGTTAAAGCATGGGCTAGGGCACGAAACTAGTAGAATGCGATCATTTTAGTGAGCATCTCAGAAATATACAATGGTGTCATTAAATGTGCCAATAATGTCAACAAATGTGAATCCAAACATTTGAAAACCAATGGCATGTTTACAACAAAGGTCTAATAGAACTCCCAACAATTCTTAAACATACTTTATCTAATAAGATGAATTCTTAAACAATTAAGGTTGGAGTAGACATAGTTATAACACATTTTTTTGTGTGGTACAAGGAAGATTTAGTTGGGTCAAATATTCCTTCATGCTAGCAGTCTACAGAATTAGACCTTTATTAACAATTGATCATATTAGATAACTAGTATGTTTAAGAATTGTTGGGAGTGGTCCTTTGGCATGTATTAAATATAATAAAATTTTTAGCATATTATTATCATTCTATTTCTTTTTTGTAAACATGCCATTGGTTCAATTTTGTAACTTCACTATTGTATGAGTAGATTGTGCAGGAACAGTTAACATTAAACAAGGAGCAAAATCCTCAACACATCTTGGAAACTATTGAATTCAATAATAAATGAAACCTAACATGAACACTATTCCTTCCAATCACTTCTACCAAGAATAAAGCATTTAATCCATTCAAAATTACATATAATCATTAGACAGTTACATTTCCTAACTGTGTAGAGGAACAGTCACAACCAAAATGATCAAAACTACTTTCACCCTTGCACAAGCTATTTCAAACTTCAAGTAAAATGAGCAATATGCTATATCAAATCATTCATATTCATAGTAACCATTCAAAGCATCATTTTTTCAATGAACCCTCTGATTGTACCCCTGCGGTAGAGAAAGGAAACCTCAAAATAGAGAAAGGAAACTTAGTAAAACCAATCTATGTCGTTGTTTGTGAGGGTACAGTCATGATAAGTGCCTCTCAAACCTCTCCAAACATGTAAGATTGTCTTTAAATACTTTATTGATCTCTTCTAAACATTAACCAAATCAAATCTACAATTGAATCCACACACAATAATCCCAAAATGAAGGGTTTTATATCCCATAATGAATCTTAGTCACTGGTAACGCATGGACAGTCAAACTAGTAGTCTCCAAAGCATTCAATAAGTGACTATATTGTATTTAATACATGCCAAAGGACCAGTTGTATGAAATTGTAATCACATAGCATTTCACTATTGTATGAGTGGATTGGGTAGGGATAGTTAACATTAAACAAGAAGAAAACTCCTCAACACATCTTGGAAACCATTGACTCCTCAATTACATATAATCATTAAATAGTTACATTTCCTGACTGTGTACTAGAGGAATAGTAATGACCAAAACAATCCAAACATTTGAAAATAGTGAATCGATATCCTTGAGCACAAGCACCAATAACATCAAATAATGGAGATAAAGCATGGGCTAGGGCACAAAACCAGTAGAATGCAGTCATTTCAGAGAGCATTCATGATTAAATAAAATGCAATGCATTTGAAATTTGTGGTTGAATATGATGTCAGATGCTCGAAAGATGAAGAAATCACATACCTTCTTTCACACTCAGCTTTCACTCCTTTCCTCCTGCTCCTTCTCTATCCAATTGAAATAAAAATAATGAGGTTGTTTCACTTTTTTTTTTCATAGCCAAATCTTCCTTGTACCACATGAAGAACATGCCATTGGTTCAATTTTGTAAAAAAATTTTTGTGTAATTAGTAATTGGTAGATTAAATGCAAATAACACCTTTATTATTTTAATTAGCATGTTTTTTATTACAGGAATAAATAGGTTTTAAAGGGGACTCGAAACCCGATACAAGCTAGAATAAAAGTTTAGCATTAAAGGAAACTAAAAAGAGACAGGACTAGGGACCAGTCCGCCATAACCAGAACCAGCATAAAAACCAAAAAACCAAAAACCAGCAAAAAACTAACAAAAGGCTGGCACCGGGGACCCAGGGCAGTAGACAAACTCCTTGTGAGTTTCGTTAGCTTCCTACTTCACCTCAAATATCTTCTTTATTGTAGTGTTGAAGTCAAAGACCTCCTGGATTCTTTCTTGAATCTTTCTCCTTTTCACAGATCTGCTATGTTTTCCCGAGCCTTCCTCTTCCAATTCCTATGTATTCTAATCAGGTTTCTTGTTGGGGGAGCAAATTTAATTACCATGTTATTATCATATCAGATAAAGTATGTTTAAGAATTGTTGGGACTGGTCCTTTTGCAAGTATTAAACATAATAGAATTTTCAGCATATTATTATCATTCTATTTCTTTGTTCTAAACATGCCATTGGTTCAGTTTTGAAGATTTTTTTTTGTGTTAAATGCATTTTTTGTGAGGGGTTTTCTTTTGAGGAGATTGATGAAGATTGTGCACCTCAAAAACCAATTCATAAGGTACCATCATGTTTCCTATTCACTTATATTTTTGGATTGGTAAATATCCTTATAAGTTTCATGTCCTTTCTTTTGATTACTATGGATGAGATATATATCTTACATTTAACATTCAACTTCTTTACATTTTAGAACATGTAGTGTGTTTTTTGAGGATTTTACCAAATCAACTTTTAACATAAACCAAAAACACAAAACTAATATCTTGCCCTTTCAAATTGACAAAATATTTGCATTTGACCAATAACTGCAAGCAACTGAATGATAAATCCACATACTTGTATCTTTGTAAAATACCTAGAACATCAAAAAGATGGCTAAGTGGCTACTGCCATGATTTTTATCTACTAAATATGGGAAAAAAAACACCAAAAAGAATCAAATAGAAAACATGATTGGTCATTTCAGAGAGCATTCATGATCAAATAAAATGCAATTCCTTCTCTCACGCTCGATCAGCTTTCACCCACTTGTTTTCTCCCACTCCTTTTCTCTACAATCAAAATAAAAATGATTTGGCCATTTCAAAATAATGAATCGATATCCTTGAGCAAAAACACCAATAACATCAACTATTTTGATCTGTGGGTAGCCTAATGTTGGCAAGAGTTTTTTTATTAATAAGATTACTCTACAAGCTTGAAGAAGCGGTATATTTTGGCAAATGAAGAGTGGAAATATGATGATATTCCTGAGATCATGGATGGACACAATGTTGTAGAAAGAATGGGAAGACATCTTTCTAGCCTAGCCCTACATCCTTCGACACTTGGGGTAGGATCCAGACCCAAGCTAAAAAGATTTCTTCCTTTCTATTGTGGAATATAGGCTCTACTGCTGCAACAACTACAGACTGTGATTTAGATATCACAATAGCCAAGAAACATAAATGTAGGCATCATGGTCACAATTTTTTGGAGACACAACATAATTGAGTGGTA
The DNA here is from genome assembly GCA_027943335.1 of Chamaecyparis obtusa. NCBI lineage: Eukaryota > Viridiplantae > Streptophyta > Pinopsida > Cupressales > Cupressaceae > Chamaecyparis > Chamaecyparis obtusa. The sequence goes on along the minus strand of BSBK01003436.1, from coordinate 183,950 downwards.
TTCCTAGATGATGCAAAGAAACCACTACTTTGCATCATTTGGGAATACCACTCAATTATTTTGTGTATCCAAAAAATTGTGACCATGATACCTACATTTATGTTTCTCAGCTGTTGTGTCCCAGGACCCCTTATGACCCTTTACAACCCTTTACGATCCCTAAGAATACATCTTAGAGGTCTTAAAATGTCATAAAGGGTCATAAGAGGCTCCTAAGAGGGTACAGATGAGCTTCCACCTTCACGTGGTTGGCCCTATTAAGTAGAGAATGTTAAACTATTCTCAAAACAAAGAGAAGCTCAATAATTTAAGGTCTCAGTCCACAAAGATGTTGAAAAAATGATGGGAATCAATGATGGAGAGTTTTTAGATTCTGAGAAGATGTATATGGAGTGGAGGCTAGATTGAGTACCAGTGCAGAGATGATGATTCAGTAACCTACATCTATAAAACCTTCACAATTATCCCTTCTTTGGCCTCCACTCATTCCTCTTCTCAAAAATGGTTATCTAGAAACTTTGGATACTGTTTCTCATCCATGCATGAAATGTGCTAGTGATCGTATAAAATTACTTTAGGCCTCCAGTATTGATGAGCTGCATAAGTGTAAAATGTTTTTGTGAGATTGGGATCAATTTGTGTAGTGTACATAAATGCAAGGCAATGATTATTCTCAATGATTGACAGGTATAAGTCTTCCAAGCCTTATCCAATAGCTAGGATTAAAGATAACACAACTCAAGAGACCATCATAGTTGGTCTCTTTCTTCGGTCTATATTATTGACAAAATATTTTACCTTTCATTAGCTCATCAAATCCAAGGATTTGAAAGAATTTAATAGAATATTTTCATGACAACATATATTATTTAAGTTGACGTTGCACAAATTTATATACTTCACACACTTGTATACAATGAGGATGGCCATAAAGAAGCATCCCCTCCCATGGCTTGAGTAATGTAGGCCTTGGGAGAAGATGCTTCTTTATTGCCATCCTCATAGTCTACAAGTGCGTGAAGTAGATAAATTCATGCAACGTCAACTTAAATAATATATGTTGTCATGAAAATATTCTATTAAATTCTTTCAAATACCTAGATTTGATGAGCTAATTAAAGGTAAAACATTCTGTCAATAATATAGACCGAAGAAAGAAACAACCTATGATGGTCTCTTGAGCTTTCTTATTTTTAATGTGCAGATCTGTCATTTTTTCAACACTCTATAATTAATTTTGACAGTAGTGCTATACATTCGACAGCATTTCCCATCGGAGTATAGGCCACCCTATTGCCTCTCTAATAGATAAAATGTTAGAGAAAATCACTTTTCGATAATTAGTGCGACAGTAATACTATATATCTGACGAGGCTACCTTTTAGAGATATACTTCCATACCATTACACTTCCAACCGTCCAAATGTTAGAGATATATAGTTTTCGACAGAATGGAGTGACAGTAATGCTATGTCACCGACAATTTTATCTGTTAGACGTTGGCTATAGATCTATCGCTATTCCAATAATTATAACATCAGAAAGTATAGGTGTTTTTGTCAAAATTTCGATAGATGGTGTAGTGCTCCTCTAATTCATATTCGGTAAGGAACTAAAAAGGTAAGTAAACCTTTCATCACTTATAGTAAATTGTTAGTTGATGTTTCTAGATGTAAATATGCATAGACGTAAATATATAAACAATATATGTGGTTGTATGACTTTCATAAATATATAGTTTAAAATGTTGTGAATTACAAACAATGTAATTTCATTTACGTAATATTTCACTTTACAAATCTAAAAGAAATATAATAAATATTTTTAAATTAAATATGTTATTGATAAAAAAGATCTTTATTATTTTTCTATGTATTTAAAAATAAATAAATACATATATATAATTTTAAATAGTTTTTACATATTTTAAATATTTTGATTATAAAATAAAAGCTTTATTTATTTTATTATATTCTTTTATCAAAAAGATTATAAGAACATTATTATACAAATGAATTTTACAATAAAATAAATAAATAAAATAAAGAAAAGAAAACTAAGCTATCATTATAAAAATAAAAATAAATAAATAACTAGGTTAAGGAATCTTATTCCTTAGTAAAGAATCTTAACTATAACTTAAGATAATCCTACGTATGAGGAATTAAATAGATAAGACAAAGTATAGTTTGTTAATTAATTTGAAGATCTCTCAATAACCTTTTTGACAAAAAGATTAATCAAATTTATTCATAGGAAGAAATCTGTTGGTTATGGAACCGTTTCAGTTTTCTGAAAACAACTATATCAAATGGAAGAAATAAACACAGGAGGGGGGGAGGGTGATATAGAGGACAGGAGACAAGTTTAGAGGAGAGCCATCGATATTATGTGTTAATGAAGTGTAATATTAATATAATTTCAGATTTCGTGATGTCTTTTGCTTTATATCTCTTGCTGTTCGAAATCAAGAATCTCTTATTAATGTTTAGTAGAAATTGATTGGAGAACTCATCATTAATGGAGTACTGTCATATGTTTTGGTTTCCTTTATAAAGAAAGGAAACCGATAGGTTGAAATGCACTACAAGTGAATGGAATTTCAGATATTGATAAGCATATGGATTTTTTTTCACATGAGTAAATTTAGAATTTGGGTTGTGACTGTGATGTGAGGATTGAATAAAACTTTTGCCTCTAATCTGTTGTTTTATGACAGTCAATTTCAGTCTCGGTATAGAGACCGTAACTTTAAATTTAACCGTTGGATCTTCACGATTTTGAAATATGTTTGACAAAACCTAGTTTGGAATAAATTCACTGGAGCGATCGGGAAAATATAGTCTGGTTGGAAAGTTATAAAGGACTGAGTACGGCTCTATACAGAATGAATGTTACAGATTTCCAGCAGAGCTATTTGCATTCAGTGCCGTGGGATGATCGGGTAAAGCTTGGCAAGAAGGTAAGATTGGATCCAATTAGTAATATTAACTATTTATGTAATTTTCCATTTATTTCAATTATAGTTAAGAACTATAGGATACTAGTTTTCCAATTTAGGTATAATATTATCGGATAAAATAAATAGATATTCAAATATTATTAGTTGTAAAAATCAATTCTTTTAGGTGTAAAAGATAGGCTATTGACATTCTTTCATATTCTTTTTTTTTAGATACATTATTATTATTTACAATAAATAGAAGTAGTTATTATTGTAATATATAAATAGAAACAAGAAATGTGTGATTACTCTTCGAATGTTAATTGTTAAAAATAAATTAAATACAATTAGATATATAAGTAAATCTCCTAAGTTGTTGACAGATTTGTATAATTATTAAGGATATAGTGGACGCTAGAAGGTTAGATGTATGTCTAGAGATACATGTGTGTGTGTGTGTGTGTGTGTGTAAGAGTTTGTGTAATGGTCTCCAATGGACAACCCTTTATGATTAGGAACTAGAATGAAAGGTGTTTGTTACTAGATGACATAGATTTACATAAAGATGCACATAAGTATTAGGGAATTTAAATAAGTTGTATATATGTACTCATCTATATATATATATATATATATATATATATATATATATATATATATATATATATATATATATATATATATATATATATATATATATATATTATTCTCTCTAGATGTGAGACTATATTATCTTGTATATTAATTTTTCTGTTGTAAATATTGATGTCTTGGGTTTCATTTAGGGGTTACTTATATTATTTGTAATAATATATGAGGTTAGCATAGTTTGAGATCAACCCCCTTATATGCTCCTATCTTTCTCTTGGTCATTTTGTATATTCTTGAATACTTTTGTAGATTTTATACATGTGCATACACTTATTGGATTGTGCTCACTTGTACCCTTATTCATATTACACATTTTTGGTAGTTGATATAAGTTTGTTCTAATAATTATATGCTTGTTGTGTCTTATTGTAGTTTCTTATTGTTATGGTTGCACACTTGTAAACATGTTCTTTGTAATATTAATAATTCTTATTTTAATTATGGATAACTTCTTAATCATTTGATTTTATTTCATTGTAACTAAGTTTACCGTTAGAGATAGAAGAGGTTTTAAGCCTATGTCATGATTTCATGAGATTACATAGGTATATTTTTCTATGATGATGCTATTAGTGATTATAAAATACATGACAATATCTTAGTGGGATATATGTATTTCACTCCTATGTTTGCTTCGAAGGAACTTTAGTAAATACTATGATTAAGGAGGTTTCATGAATACTATATCAGTGTGAGTTAAACTATGTTTTTGAGTTATGAAATTTGTATGAAGTTTTCAACTTTAAGTCTAGGAATTTCTCCTTGTTCCACCTAAGTGGGTGGCAACCGAAGGGAAAACTGTCTGGGGGACAAGACCCTAGAAAGGGTTGCGTACCCGCTTTCTTGATTTTACAAATAGATAGTCTAGAATGGGGAGAGTCGAACTACGAAGTCTCTGAGTGTGAACGTAGGCAAGGCCATCGATGATGAGCCCCCGAGGCTTAGGTCCAGTCCCTTAGGGTTTGTCTTTAAGTTTATAATGCAATGATTTCACTCCTTAATAATGATTCTCATAGCTAAGTTATCAATAAAACATTTATTTGTAATATAATATATCTAATGTTTACATCTAGTTGTTTAGACATATGTGTAGTTACAGGTGTTGGACATGGTGGTCATCATGTAAAAGAAAGTTAGCAATATTCAGGTATGCAAGAATAATAATTTGTTAATTGAGCAAGACAAGTAGTATAATCTCTTTATTCTCTTGACCTTTAGTAACATTAAATAAATCAAATTAGATTATGTTCCGCTACTTTATTGAAAAAAAGTATTATATATTGTGTATGACTTAATGAGTATAATGTCCTTGAGCCAAGGGTTCCTTGGTGGGGCATTACAGATGGACTATAGGAAATGCCATAACAAAGCTGGTTTCATGTGCAAGTTTCCAATGGAATTGGGTGTCGATAAATTGACAGATATCTCTTATGTCACAATTTCCAATGCAAAAATGGTGACAGATGCATATGTCGAAATGCCAACAAATAGGCATTAAAAATCTGACAAATGGCCGTCAAAATTTGACCTCAAATGTACTACTCTCTCTCTCTCTCTCTCTCTCTCTAATGCAAAAGAAAGGGTGGTGGACTGATAAACAAGGTAAGGATTTAAAAATTTGTTTCAAAAATGAATTATTTCCTAGAATGCTAAATTGCTCTTAAGTGACTCAACCCAACCAAGACTTCTCCAAATGGAAACTAGTGATAGATTTGATGTCTTCAAGATGTATAAGGGTATATCAAAGTGGTTTTATGGTTTCAAGTGTTAACCCACACTTCCAAAGACTAAATACCTTCAAACTATCATAGAGGCCTAATGGCTCTGTCTTGTAGCCCTACAGAGACCTTCTTGGTCTTTAAACTCTTTACTTTCCCAAAACACTAATGAAACTAAACTCATATGTTGATACCCTTTTAGCCATACTTAAACATACCAAAGACTTGGGTATTGTTATTTTGGAAAAAATCATAGTACTCTCTCTCTCTCTCTCTAATGTAGAGGAAAGGGTGGTGGACTAATAAACAAGGTAAGGATTTACAAATTTGTTTCACAAATGAATTATTTCCTAGAATTCTCAATTGCTCTTAAGTGACTCAACCCAACCAAGACTTCTCCAAATGGAAACCAGTGATAGATTTGATGTCTTCAAGATGTATAAGGGTATATCAAAGTGGTTTTATGGTTTCAAGTGTTAACCCACACTCCCAAAGACTAAATACCTTCAAACTGTCATAGAGGCCTAATGGCTCTGTCTTCTAGCCCTACAGAGACCTTCTTGGTCTTTAAACTCTTTACTTTCCCAAAACACTAATGAAACTAAACTCATATGTTGATACCCTTTTAGCCATACTTGAACATACCAAAGACTTGAGTATTGTTATTTTGGAACAAATCATAGTACTCTCTCTCTCTCTCTAATGTAGAGGAAAGGGTGGTGGACTAATAAACAAGGTAAGGATTTACAAATTTGTTTCACAAATGAATTATTTCCCAGGATGCTCAATTGCTCGTAAGTGACTCAACCCAACCAAGACTTCTCCAAATGGAAACCAGTGATAGATTTGATGTCTTCAAGATGTATAAGGGTATATCAAAGTGGTTTTATGGTTTCAAGTGTTAATCCACACTCCAAAAGACTAAATACCTTCAAAATGTCACAAAGGCCTAATGGCTCTGTCTTGTAGCCATGTAGAGACCTTCTTGGTCTTTAAACTCTTCACTTTTCTAAAACACTAAAGAAACTAAAATCATATGTTGATACCCTTTAAGCCATACTTAAACATACCAAAGAATCAAGTATTGTTATTTTGGAACAAATCATAGTACCCTGACTATACCCTTGCAAATACACCCAAAAGTGGGTAGTTTAATAAAGAAACACCTAGTTATTTGTAACCCCAAGACCCCAAACTCCAGAAAGTATCTTTTTATGACATGAAACCTCTAAATATAAGATAAATTAAACCCAAAGCCTTGGGAACACCAAAAGCCCCAAATTACCTCTCTTAAACCCTTGCAACTAGGGCTTCTTCAATCTCTGTCTTCCAAACACTTCCAAGTCCAATTGGTTATTGATTCACCATTAACTAAACAATATAAGATTACTCCAATCATAAAAGAACCATGCTATTCAATCCAAACTCCCACTTCCATACTTGTGCCATGAATTTCTACATAAATACTCCCTTGGTTGACTGCGATCACCACTTTTCAATACTTTTCTACAAATACATGGTTATAGATTACAATATAATGTTAGTAAGAAGCATTACATGGAGTCTAGACCTTTGAATCCATGGAATGACTAATGGATGCTAAAAATATTTCAAACTACCAACAATAATGTACATGAACAATGATCTTCTAAACCAGTGAAGGAACAGTCATGGAAATCGGTCTTCAAAACATTCAAATTATTTTTTTATTATCCTCCAAGACCCCTAATTGTTTGTGGACTCATTCCTAATCAAAGATCACATAGAAAACATTATAAAACCTCAAAACAATAAGGACACAGTCCTCTTTTGCAGACACTGTCACTGTTATACCAGTATTCACGCTTGGGATAGGGACCAAGATACTCTCAATGCATTCAATAGATGGTGATTGAATGTATGAGGCTATCCCTTATTGCATCATTGAAAATGAATCCAAAAAAACCTACTAAACACACTTGAGATCATAGATTTTAATTGAAATTTTGTCTTTTATTCCATTCACTGTTCTCCTCCATACACTGTAGGCATCCTCTTCCCATACAATAGACTTATTCATGTAATATAGAACTTCCAATAACCATATCAACCAACTTTTGACATTTAGTTGAATGGTTAAGGCTTAAAACATAACAAAATACTATTTCCCTCTAAACTCATATGTAACCATTACTTTTTAAATATTTGAATTTTCAAACTATGGAAATGCTTTTAAAACCTTATTAATAGGAAATTAAGAACTCCAAAGGTTTCCAAACACCTAGGAGACTTAATTGCATCATTCCTATAATCCTAACTACCCTAAGACACCCTTGGACACTAATGGTCCATATTACATCCAAATGACCCTTGCAAATTTATAATTGAAGTCCATATGTTTGAATGCCATTTCATGGCATTAAAACATTATAGGTGCCAATACATGATAATTAATGTGATTTACATGTTTTAGATTCTCTTTGACCTGCTTTTCTCTTTGATCCTCATTAGGTGTCTTCAATGTCTTGATTGGATTTATAGCTTTCTTGTTGTTCTTTGGTGCCTCTCTCTCTCTCTCTCTCTCTCTCTCTATTTTTGCATAAGGTGCACACCCTTTAGCGCACTCGTGCTATGTAAGAATGTGGATTACACTTTTTTTGTTTTTCGTAGGGTGCACGCACAATAGCACGCTTGCGCTATGTAAGACTAAAAAAAATGGTCTTATATGTTAAAGATCTTGTGAAAGAGGCCCACTTTTTTTGTATACTGTCTGGTTTCTACATTTTATCTAAAAAATATTTTCTTTTCATGGTCTCGAAGGTGAAAATGAAGTATATTCTATCAATTTTCACCATCTTTTTGTTCAAAAATCAACATCGAATTGTGAAATTCAATCATTCTTCACCGAAATGTATTGATTGAGGTAAGTTTTTTAGTATTTTACATGTGAAATGTGAATAAAGAGTCTTTTGGTTTATAATTGGTATGATATAGACTTGTTGAATACATAATTTGATATAATTGTAATAAATTTATAGTATTTAATTTGGCATATTGTAAGAGATTTATATTATAATTTGACTTATTGTAATAGATTTATATTATATTTTTAAAATTTTAATCAATTCATATGTAGAAATCATCATCAAGCCAAGGAAACGAGCAAAGACTTTAACACCAGAAGAGCATGAAAGAGACAAAGAGAAGAAAAGGGAAAGAATGAGACAACTTCGTGAACAAAAAAAAGTGGATACCATAGAAGATGATTTTTATTTTGATGAGGAACATGAAACATCAATACAAAGTAAGAGAGAATTGGAACTAGAAACAAAAAGAAAATGAATGAGAAACTTACGTGTAACAAGACAATTAAATTATGAAGATGCGAGTACATCATCTATGAGTTCCCAAGTTAAAGAGACATCATCATCCAATGTTGGAGGCACACCATTGTCTACTTCTGAAGGTGGGGGCACACCATTGTCTACATCCCAAGGTGTACGAACCCCCTTGTATCATGTTGAAGGCACACCATTTTCTACATCCCAAAGTGGAGGTACACAGTTGTATCATGTTGAAGGCACACCATTATCTACATCCCAAAGTGTAGGTACAACATCATTTCATGTTGAAGGCACTCAAGATGGTACGCAATTCACACATAATGTTTTTTATGCTCCTAGAATTATTTATAGAAAGATAAAATATTTGATTGATATTGATACTAACATTTTTCAAGAAATGCCTAACAAGATTCCCAAGCATACTTGTCAAAGAAATGCTAATCGTATTTGGAAATCATTTTTTGAGAATTTAAACATGACAAGAATATGTCAACTATTTGTTGAAATGATGAGAAATCTGAAATTTACGCCCATCATGAAGATTCTTGGGCTAAGAACGATGGATGAGTCAAGTGAAAAATATATTGTAAAGAATCTAATGACTGCATATGAGAGTGTGGGTTCTACATCATGCATGAAAGATAGTAATGTCACACAACATGTACTTACATAATAATAGTAAGAACTCAAATGAAAAAATCTCAACTCATTAGAAAGACAAGAAAAACATTAAAAATAAGTAAAAAATCTCTAATGAGAGCCCTAGGAAGGCATCAAAGAGTGGAAGATCCAAATAGCAATGAGTTATGGGAATTTTTCAGTAGACTACCGTGAAAATATAAAGCAATTATTGAAGCTTTGAAATCCTTGATTGAAGATTTTTGGAAGAATAACACATGGGTATCTCCTAATCAAAGAGATGTTGTAAGAAGGAGGATTGGTAGTCAAATTCATGTTCCACATCCAAAACATTTTTTTGATTCAACTCAAACATAATTCTTTGCAAAATTTGCACATATCTATCCTCAAATTAAAATTAGTCAGAGATATTTTGAAATGTGTAAACCTTTTTATGTGAAGATAAATCACACACACACAACTTGTTGTTGTAGGGTACATATTGAATTTACTAACCATTTTGAAGTTTATAAGAATATATGTGTAGATTTACACTCTAACAATGTTTTGTAGGATTGTAACATAAATGTCCCACCTAGATATTCAAGGGAATTAATATCTACCATTTTATGTGAAAGAGTGGATGTCAACAATTTTACAAGCTCTCATGCTTGAATGGTACATGCATAGATTGCGGAGGTTTGCAGCATTTGTCAATTTGTCAACATATGGAGAGTACACATACAATCAATAATGAAATAGTGGAATTTGGAAAATATAAGACAGTGACATACAATCTAAAAAATGGAAAAGAGGCTAAAATATGTGATTTAGTAATTGAAAAAATTATAGTGTATCAGTTCATGGACATTTTTTGTCAAAAAATTATTTATGAGTATGCAAGGCATACACATAGAGTGCAATGGTTGGATATGCAAGGCATACACATAGAGTGCAATGGTTGGATATGCAATTCAAGTTGTGCAAGGACACATTCCCACTTGATACCATTGTTTCAGTTGTGGACTTTGCAAAGAACTACACAATACAACCACAGAATGAGGTGCAAACAAAGTATTATAGCTCTCAACAAGTTTCTATATTTTTTCATATAGCATTCATGCATTCACTTGATAGTACAAAGGAGAATAGGAAGATATTGAGGGAGTATCATTTTTATATTAGTGATGATCACGCACATTATACAGAGTTTGTATGTGGTTTCTTTCAACTATTTTATGGTCATTTGGCTAACAACGATATAAAATATCATCAACATATCATATGGTCAGATAATTATGCATCACAATTCAAGAATTCTCAGATGTTTTATTAGTTTTGTGGGATCCATAAGATTATTGTAATTCAATATATGTAGAATTTCACAGAGGTTGGTCATGGAAAGGGAGAGCATGATGGTGCAGGTGCATGTATTAAAAGAGCCTTAACACATGGAGAATTAAAGTAAAAAGAGAAAGCAACATTGTCAAATGCGGGATGTATTGTCCAGTGGTGTAATGCTACAATGGGTCCAGGTAATGAAGGTGAGTCTACGGTTCATATATTTTTTTGGTTGATGGATGAAACTAACATTGCACCATATGAGGATTATTGTACACTGATAGGATCGAGTGAGCTACACTCTTTTAGAAGTTGTAATGCAAGTTCATGGAGTATCCAAAGATGACATGTGGCGTGCTTTTGTTCATCATGTGTAGATGAAGATTGGGATGGGTGTGAGTCAAAGTAATAGGTTAACAAATGGTATACATGTATTTTAAGCCCACTTACGTCCTATTATCCCCATGAATCACTACAACTGATAGAAATGGAATCATCCATTAACTTTGACCACTTATCTAATCTAGTACAACTAGGTAAATTTTTCACATACAAATAATCTCAAATTTAGTACTTTATCATAAATATTCAGTAAACTAATGTCCTCATTATGTTTATATCATTATAGGCCATGTTTTTCTTGTTATTACACCTGAAGACAATGAAGAAGGGACATATTATTATTTGTGTCATTGTGCTGAGGCAAAAAAGAAATTGGATCACTTAGTTATTGATGGTGAAGAATTAGAATACCCTATAGGAGCAGTGGTTGTAACTGGTACATGGCTTAGGCAGTATGCTATGAAGAACCCTAGGTTGTGATTGTTCGAGGATTGGGAGACACATAGAAAGATTCTTCATTATTTGAACCTCATCATTACATTAAATATCCACTTGATCAAATATGGGTGAAGACCACATAATAAAAATCTTTGGAAGGTTCATGAGTCAAACCACAAGGCAATATTTGAGACAATCAAGGGTAGGGTAGAACCAATCGGTTCATTGGACTAAATGGAGATACAAAATATTGTAATGTCAAATCTATCTGAATACATGTGCATATATCATGTATATTTATATAGCACCATATATTTATATATGCCATGGAACTTGATCTAGGCACAGGTTAACTTCCTCTGATATCTTATTCCAACTTATCTTGACACCACACACAAAGAACTCGATCTAGGCTTCCCAATGCACCTAGAGCCTCCATTATGTCAAAACTTAAAATAGGGTTTCCACCTTGATTTTAACACCATATAACATCTTAACATGGTCCATATATCATGTTTTACCAACCCACCAAGTCTGGTCAACTCATCTTCCACCAATGCACTCCAACAACTTTTTAGGCTTGTAGCCTTCACCAATCACAAATCAGCCTTTTTCTTCCAATTTTCCCAAACAACTCCACAACTAATCACTAATTTAGATACCCTTTTAGGTTCTCTAAATCCTCCCCAAGTCTCAAGGTAGACTCCTTTGGACCATATGTTCAATCCAATAACCTAGCACCCACCAAATAGGCCTAATTCACCCTCATTTGCAAAGAAACTCACAAAGATACTTGTCCCCTTGAATCCAAACCAAGGAACAATATTTTCTAAGGTTTAAAAACAAAATATTATCAAGTTTTTAAAGCTTCATCCCTCACCTACACTTCTAGCCACCAAACCCTTGCTTCTAGGGTCATACAACTAGGGTATATTCAAAAAGACCTTCAACACTATCTCCAAATCAAACCAATGGTTCCAACACATCATTTTGATTCCATAAAAAAATAATCCATCATGAAATGTATCTATTCTTAAGGGCCTTTTCTCTTCAAGTGACTGGTACAAGACCAACTCCCTTTAATCAGAAAACTACCACCTCTATGTGGCTTCCAAAGACATCATCTCCATATCCTTTCATAAACACACTACGTGATGCAGGAGCATCTCGGGTCCTTGGAAATCCTGTGTCACCAAAAACATGTTTGAATTTTTTTGTGTTTCTTGGTTCCTTCTTTGATCGAGTCTATTTGGTGTTTCTCGGTTCCCTTTGTTTACCAGTGTTGCTTGGTTATCTCTTTGGTGCTCGATCAATTTCCCTAGCACTCGGTGATGCTTGTCTGGCACTCGGTTATCCTTGCTTACTGAGTTGTTTATTTTGGATTTCTATTGAGGCTAACTCTTGCATTTATATTTGGTCACAAATTTAGTTGGTATCTATCATTGGGAAGTGTGTGGACCTAGATCTAGTCATTCCTTCCATTGATGGTGGATCTGAAGGCTGACTTGGTGCGGTAGCCTCTTATATAAATGTAGTTGTTTGGTTAGAGTTTTTGAGAGATAAATTTTGATAGGAGATAGAAGATAGAATATTAGAGATTGTTGGTAGATCCTCACATGTTGTAGGACTTTTGTACTTGATTATAATATCTAGCCTAAATCGGGAAGGCCTTACAGCTTGGCATGTATGAATCAATTGAAGATAATATATGAAAGTATTTTCATTCTCTCTCTCATTGTTGTGTTTGTTTCTTTCACATGTGATCTCTGCAAGGTAGATCTAGTTAGGGTATTCCTTTGGCCCCTCTCCCCATATACCTTTGCATCAGGGGGTATTAGAGCAAGGTGAGATCTCAAACTAGGTTTGTGAATCTAGGTTTGAGGGTTCCTTCTTGTCAAACCCTAGTTGAATTTTTGTGGGGTAGAAAATTGTGATCTGGCCTACAATTGCAGAGGGTTTCAAGATGGTTCATGGGAGGTGATATGTGGATCCAAGATTGGTAGACATGTTGAGATAACTTGCTACTAGATTAGAAGTTTTTGAAACAACCCAGAGAAGAGGAATACATCTTGAAGATGTTAGTGATAATGAAATTGAGGAAGAACAAGTTGATGTAGAACCTACACCGATGATGGATCAATGTGAGGAAAGATTGTTGAAGGCTTTGACAAATCTGAAATCTACACCACACTTTAATCCTCTTGAGTATAGTGTAAAATTGGAATCTGATGAATTGGTGGACTGGATCACCGAGATGGAAAAGTACTTTGAATATGAAAATGTACCTAGGAAAAGAAGGTGAAAATTGCAAGCACAAAGTTGAAGAGTCATGCATCCTTGTGGTGGGAACATCTATAGTTAGATAGAAAGAGGAAAGGAAAAGACAAAATCAAGGCATGGCATAAAATGGTGAATAAATTGAAATGGAAGTTCTTACCTTGTGATTATCAGATTAACCTAGTTAGGTGAATGCAAAGTTTGACGCAGAAAGATAGCTTAGTAAAAGAATATACTAAGGAATTCTATAGATTAGATATCAGATCTGGACATGATGAAGATGATGTGGAAATAATTACTAGAACCTAAATGGTTTGAGAGTTTCCATCCAAAAAGAAATCAGTTTGGTCAAATTGGAGAACATTGAAGAGGCTTATCAATTTGTATTGAAAGCTGAGGAGAAATTGAACAAGAAATATGAGCAAAGACAAAGAGGTAGAGGTGGTAGATTCCCTAGAGGAAGTGGTAGATCTTATGGTGAAAATAATAGATATAAACCTAAAAAGACAACTCTAGATAAAGGCAAGACTAAGTGGAAAGGTGAAAGTTCATCTAGAGATAAAGGCAGTAACTACCAAGGTGGTTATAACAGAGGTGGTTTTCAAGGAACTTGTTATAATTTTGGAGAAGGACATAGATCATTTGAGTGTACACATACAAGTAAGAAGGTCAGTAATAGTTGATGAAGGGTGCTCCCCTTAATACCACAAACACATAACAGAAATAGAGAAACAACAACAATAATATGCAAGAACAGAAAATTGGCTTCTTATTATCTCCACAAATGTGGAATTACAAACTTTCAAAATTACAATATGTAAGCCACATGGGCATTCTCTTACAATATTCTATAGGACAAAGCCTCAAATCAATACCCAGATCTACTACCTGGAACTGCCCTAGACAACACTACGGCCTTCTTTATATAGGCAATTCCCACCGCCCGAGAAGGTTCTAAAAATTTAGCCCTTAGGGCCGACCAAACTTAGAATTATTTTATTTTACAATTTATTACATGAGAGTCGGCTCAAAATGAGTTTTGAAACCCAAACATAAATTTTGAAGAAAAATTATTTTCTGCCATTTTAGGTGACCCAACTTCTGAAGACCATAAGTCATCACCCGTTGACCCGATTGGCTATTATATCCCCATTCTGGAAATGCCACGAAGTGCTCTACAGGCTTGACCCACACAAAGCACCCATCACCCAAATTTTCAACCTCATCTGGGGCCTCTAAGCCTTCAAAACTGAGTTCAAAGTTTTTGTACCCTGCTGCCAATACCGAAAATCTTCAATATCTTCAAAACTAGACCTGATCTAGCCATGAAACTTTGCTGGCAGGCTGATATGACTGAGATGAACCTCCACATGTAAAATTAGAACATTCTGAGATTGTAAGACCAACTTACTAAAAATAGCCAGTTTCCATAAATAGTAACTCTGCACAAGATAACCCTTATTGAATACAAAAATAGAAATATTTTGAAATATTTTTGGGTGATGCAAGATTACTCTTACACCTAGGATGCTCCTACATCAGACACCCAGGATAATTTGAGAAGTGATCCTGTCACGACTCAGGTGTGCAGAGGAAAACCAAGATGGTTAACCTCCTCCTTTGTTAGCCATGATGAATCTTCAACAGGTCATCCTTTCCATTTGACCAAATACTCTTCATATGTCCTGTTCCTTGTGCTTCTACCAACATGACTGTCAAGTATGTCTTCAATCTCCTTGATATCTGAACTGGTTGCTGGAATACTCCACTGTGCTGCTACAACCTCATATTCAACACCTCCTTCGTGATACTCTGTCAAATCTGAAATGTTAAACACTGGTGAAATATTCAGCTCACTAGGTAATTCTACCTCATATGCATTTCCTGAATCATGCTTCTTCAATATCTTACATGGTTCAAAATTCTTCATTTTTAGCTTGTTATATGTACAAACTGAAAATCGCTCCTTCTGCAAATGAACCATGACTTCATCTCCAACCTAAAATTCCTTATGCCTCCTTCTCTCATCTGCCTTAGCCTTATACTACACATTCATCTTGGTAATATGCTTCCTCACCTCCTCATGGATGTTCTTCAAGTGTTCCACAAAATCCTTAGCTTCAGCACTACTTATTTCTCCTTTATCTATCTTTCTCAATTCAGATGCATTTCTTGGACTACTTCCATATACAATCTAGAATGGTGATTTACCAGTGCTTCTATTGATAGAATTATTGTATGCAAATTCTGCTTGTGGTAAAATCAAATCCCACCCTGTTGGCTTATCTCCAACCAAACATCTTAGCAGATTTCCCAAACTTCTATTCACCACCTCTATCTGTCCATCAGTCTGTGGATGATGTGATGAACTAAACTTCAAATCTATCTTCAACTTCTTCCACAATGTCCGCTAGAAATATCCAACAAACTTAGTATCTCAATCTGAAACTATGGTCTTTGGCAAACCATGTAGTCTCACCACTTCTCTGAAAAACAATTCTGCTACATGAATAGCATCATTAGTCTTCTTGCAGGGAATGAAATGTGTCATCTTTGAAAATCTGTCAACCACCACAAAAATTGAATCATGTCCCCGCTGAGTTCTCGATAAACCAAGAATAAAGTCCATACTGATATCCTCCCAAGGCTTCTCTGGTATAGGTAATGGCTGATACAACCCTGTATTCTGCTTCACTCCTTTCGCCATCTGACATACTCTATAACTCTATACAAACTTTGTCACATCTTGCTGCAATTGTGGCCAATAATAATTCTCACCAACCAAAGCAAAGGTTTTATCACGACTAAAATGTCCAACCAATCCTCCACTATGCTTCTCCCTGATGAGATTCTCCCTCATAGAACTTCATGGAATGCACAACTGACTCCCTTTGAATAGCATATCATCTTGGATGATAAAGTCTAGCCATTTCATCCTGTCTAGAGTAACAGGTTCTGTACAAGCTTTCCAAGCTTCACCAAAATCAGGATCCTCTGGATACAAAGTCTTGAGTTCCTTGAACACAACCACCTCAATCTTTGTCAGCAATAGTTGCCTTCTACTAAGAGCATCTGCAACCCTATTAGACTTTCCACTTCTGTGTTTCAAAAAAAATGTATAACTCTGTAAAAACTCAACCCATTTCAAATACGTCTAATTCAACTTTCCTTGACTATTCAAATATTGCAAAGCTTGATGATCAGTATACAAAAAAAACTCATTAGGAAGTAAATAATGTCTCCACTTCTTTAATGCCTGAACTATAGCATAAAATTTCTAATCATAAACAGAATACTTCCTCTTGGCATCATTTAACTTCTCACTGAAATAAGCAATAGGTTTACCTTCTTGGCTCATAACAGCTCCTATTACAGTACCACTGGCATCACAATCTACTTGAAACACTTTATTAAAATCTGGAAGTGCTAAAATAGGTTGTTCTGTAACTTTTAGTTTCAACAATTGAAAACTCCTTTCTACCCCATTAGTCCACTTAAACTCTTTTCTATCCCCTCTCATTGTTTCAGTCAAGGGACCACAAATACTGCTAAAATTTTTGATAAACTTTCTGTAAAAGCTAGCCAAACCATGAAAAGATCTTACCTCAGTAGCACTCCTTGGAGTAGGCCATTCAAGGATAGCCTATACCTTCTTTGGGTCCATTTTTAGACCTTCTACTGAAACTACAAATCCCAAATACACTAACTCTTTCTTCACAAAACTGCACTTCTTCAAATTAATCAACAATTTCTCATCTCTCAACTTCTCAAACACCATACAAATATGCATCATATGTTCCTCCAATGTCTTGCTAAAAATCAAAATATCATCTAGGTAAACAATGACAAACTTACCCAGAAATTCTTTCAGAACCTCGTTCATGAGCTGCATGAAAGTGCTCGGTGCATTGGTTAGCCCAAAAGGCATGACTAACCACTCATACAGTCCTTCCTTTATCTTGAAGGAAGTCTTCCATTCATCTCCTTCTCTGATCTGAATCTGGTGATATCCACTCTTTAGATCTATCTTTGAGAAATACATAGCTCCACTCAAACAGTCCATAATATCATCCATCCGTGGCAATGGAAACCTATACTTGATTGTGATCTTGTTTATTGCTTTGGAATCTGTACACATCCTCCATTCTCCATTCTTCTTTGGTGCTAATACCACTAGTACAGCACAAGGACTCAAACTCTCTCGAATCAACCCCTTCTGCAATAACTCATGTACTTGTCTGTTCAACTCTTCATTTCTGTTGGTGTCATTCTGTGTGCTGCCTTGTTTGGCAAACTGGCCCCTGGAATCAAATCCATCTGATGACTAATCTTCCTTACCAGTGGTAATCCATCAGGTTCATTATCAGATACAATATCCTAAAACTCATTCAACAAATCTACAACCTCTATAGGTACATCCTCTACTTCTTCTTTACCAACTTTTGAAATTAAAGCAAAACACACATGCTCATGCCTCATACCATATAGGAATTTTCTTCCATCAACAAATGTTATTCTTGCATTACCACATACCTTTTCTTCAGTCTCCTTCAATGGCTTTAGCTTATGTCGCACTCCATCCTTTGTCAAGGAATAGGTATTTGCACAACCATTGCGTGCAGCACATCTATCAAACTGCCATGGTCTACCCAACAACATATGACACGCATCCATAGAGATGATATCACATAGTACCTCATCTTGGTACCCACCAATCTTGAATTTTACCAGGCACTGTTCACTGACCATGACCTTGTGGTCATCCTGCACCCAGGCAATCCAATATGGATGTGGGTGTTTCTATCTCTTGAGCTTCAACTTTGTCACCATCTCTTCTGACACTAAATTATCAGTGCTTCCACTATCGATAATCACATCACAACATTTACCCTCACACTTGCATCTAGTGCGAAACAAGCTCCTCCTTTGTTCAGGTTCATTCTCATCACTCAGCAAGACTCTTCTGTTAATTAGCGTTTCTCCTCTTTCAGCATCTTCAGAATTTGATGATCTAGCATCTTCATCTATATGTGCAACTCTGGCCTAGCCTTCATTTCTTCTATCTATTCTTCCTTGGCGTTGAGGACATTCAAATGCCCTATGACCTTCTTCTCCATCGTGAAAACATGTTCCATGAAAACCTCCTCTTCCTGAACCTTGTCCTCTTCCTCTTCCCTTCTGATCTCTATTATTCTGATCTTGGAAATGATTAGAATTGTTTCCTCTCTGATTCTGGCTACTACTGGCCTCATCCTTCTTTTTCAGATCTTCATTTTGGCCACCATATGACCGTCCACCAGATCTTCCACCATGACCTCTTCCATTTTGTCTGCTCTCAAACTTCTTGTTCAGCTTTTCCTCTACTTTTAGGAAAAACTGGTATGCCTCCTCAATACTATTCATTTGAACCAGATTCAACTCCTCTTGAATGCTTGGCCTTAACCCATTAAGGTATCAGGCAACTTTCACCTTATCAGCTTCTGCATGGCCTGTTCTGATGAGGAGTCGATAGAACTCCTCTGTATACTCCTGAACAGATCTTCCTGCTTGCTTCAAACTTTGCATTTTCTTTAGTAGGTCAAGCTCATAATCAACAAGAATGAACTGTCACTTCAATTTATCCACCATCCGATCCCATCTTGTGATTTTATCTTTCCCTCTTCTATTTCACTCCAATTGAATTTCTTGCCACCAGATCTTCGCATGACCTTTCAGTCTGGCCTTCGAAAATTTGACCCTATCAGGATCCTCAACATCTTCATACTCAAAATACTCCTCACATTCATTGATCTAGTCGATCAATTCCTCTAGGTTAAGATTTCCAAAAAATGTAGGAACCTCAATCTTAGGTCTTTTCCCAATCTTGGAAATCGCCCGAAAAAGTCTTTCTTCCTCCTGGTTCACAATTTTAGCTTCTCCTTCTTGATATTCTTCTTCGGCTTCATCCTCGCTTTCGTCTATGACATTAAGATTCATTCCTCTGTGAATCTCTTCTTGCAATGCTCACACTTGTCTCTGGAGCTCTCTAACCTCAGGTGTCACAGCACCAGCTCTTCTGCCACGTTCTCTTTGTGGAGGCATTTTCGTGATGCGTGCTGAAACCCTAGCCACAGTCTTGGTGCAAACTACCTCACAATCGATGATCTATTTACACACTCAAGAACTCCTGCTCTGATACCACTTGATGAAGGGTGCTCCCCTTAATGCCACAAACACATAACAGAAATAAAGAAATAACAACAATAATATGCAAGAACAAAAAATTGGCTTCTTATTATCTCCACAAATGTGGAATTATAAACTTTCAAAATTACAATATGTAAGCCACATGGGCATTCCCTTACAATATTCTATAGGACAAAGCCTCGAATCAATACCCAGATCTACTACCCAGAACTGCCCTAGACAACACTATGGCCTTCTTTATATAGGCAATTCCCACTGCTCGAGAAGGTTCTAGAAATTTAGCCCTTAGGGCCGACCAAACTTAGAATTATTTTATTTTACAATTTATTACATCAAAGTCAGCTCAAAATGAATTTTGAAACCCAAACAAAAATTTTGAAGAAAAATTATTTTCTGCCATTTTAGGTGACCCAACTTTCGAAGACCATAAGTCATCACCCATTGACCTGATTGGCTATTATAACCCTATTCTGGAAATGCCACAAAGCACTCTACAAGCTTGACCTGAGAAGAGCACCCATCACCCAAATTTTCAACCTCATTCGAGGCCTCTAAAGCCTTCAAAACTAAGTTCAAAGTTTCTGTACCCTGCTGCCAATACTGAAAATCTTTAATATCTTCAAAACTAGACCTGATCTAGGCATGAAACTTTGTTGGCAGGCTGATATGACTGAGATGAACCTCCACATGTAAAATTAGAACATTCTAAGATCGTAAGACCAACTTACTAAAAATAGCCAGTTTCCATAAATAGCAACTCTGCACAAGATAGCCCTTATTGAATACAAAAATAGAAATATTTTGAAATATTTTTGGGTGATGCAAGATTGCTCTTACACCTAGGATGCTCCTACATCAATAGTAGAAATGATTTGGTGTAAGAAGAGTCACTAAATGAACCTAAGAAACAAAATAACTTGATGGTAAAAAGAGCACTTTGGAGTGAAAGTAATAAGGAAGATCCGGTAAGGAAAAGTTTGTTCAAGACCAGATGTAGAGTTTATGATGAAGTTTGTAAGGTAATCATTGACAGTGGTAGCTTGAAGAATCTAGCATCTGAGAAAATGGTCACAAAGTTGTAGTTGAAAAGGTTGGAACATTTGAAGCCCTATCAGATTTCATGGATCAAAGATGAGCATACACTCTTGGTAAGTGAACAATGTTATGTGAATTTGAAAATTGGAAAGTACTATGGTAAGGTGTTATGTGATATCATGCCTATGGATTGTTGTCATATTTTGTTGGGTAGACCTTGGAAATATGATAGACATGCTATATATAATGGAAGATTGCATAAATATACTATTTGGGCTAATGGAAGAAGACAAATCTTGTTAGCTTTGATTGAAGAACCTGTTAGTAATGTTTTCCCATCTATGAAAGTTTTCTCAATGGAAGGAAGAAATTTTTTTAAGGATTTGAAGAAGAATGTTGTATGTTTTGTTGTAATTCCTAACAAACCGAGTAAGAAAATAGAGGATAGTGTCCTTGAGGAGATTGATAAGTTACTCACCAAGTATAGTGAAATCATTTCTAATAATGTACCTAATGGTTTTCCTCTGAAGAGAAGCATTGATCATTGCATGGATCTAATCCCTAGATCTAGTATATTGAATAAGGCACCACATCAGTTGACACCTACCAAGAATCAAGAATTGAACTGACATATTCAAGAATTATTGCAGAAAGGTTTGATCAGAGAAATTTTGAGTCCTAGTGTTGTACCTGTTGTATTCGCACCTAAGAAGATTGGAGAATGGTGAATGTGTACTAATTCTAGAGCAATTAACAAGATAATAGTGAAATATAGGTTTCCTATACTGAGAATGGATGACATAATGGATAGTTTGACTCGAGAAAAGTATTTTACCAAAATTGATTTTCTACAGGGGAATTCTAGGGTACTTGGTGAATTTGCATGGTGGTGTGTTGTTTTGGTTCTTTGGTACTCAGTTATAGCTTTGACTGACGATCTCGGTCATTGAAGAGACCTCAATCACTAAAGAGACTTGGTGAAGCTTCTGGCACTTGGTGAAATTGGTTCTCGGTAATGCTTGTGTTGGTCAGTGTTGCTTGGCCTGGTGCTTAGTTGTTTCATTGAGTTGGGTAGTTGTGACTTACCAATTGGAGTTCTTGGTGATTTGTAGCACTGACTTGGTGTATTTATTGTTTTTATCTGTTGTTACATTCTCCTATGTAGATCTAGAGGCTGACATGGAGAATTAAATAATTGTAAGGTTATTTGTGAGCCGACTTGTATTGCATTTTATATTTTTTTGTAGGAGTTAATTATTTCTTCAAGCTGACTTATGGCTGAAGATTAGTATTTAAAGGGTGTTTGGGTATTTTTTTAGGACATCACTTGGAGTCGAGGGTAGCAGCTCTGAGAAGTCAGATAAGTGAAGTTGTGGGAAAGATCCTGTGAGATCTAGTAGATCAGATTGATTTCTGATAGATGTCATAGAAGAGATAGTGGTTTGCATGCTTGGAGACAAGGATATTTCTTGGTGGCTTGCGAGCACAAGTTTAGATCTACCTTAGGGTTTCCATTAGTTCTTGATTGTTTTCAGAACTAGACTAGCTAGAGTTGTATTGGATCTATGTTGATCTTGTAGAATTATTTTTTATTGTAATTGCCCCTAACCTGGAAGGCCTTATAGCCAAGCATGTTAATAGAAATCATGTTGAAACAATACTCGTGTTGTGTAATTCCACTATGTTGTTAATTGGCTGCAAGGTTGGACTATCCTTCATTGGATCCACCATCCTTGACCTGTATCTGGTGGTATCAGAGCAAAGTTGATCTTGTTGGGTGAACGCTGACCTAGCAAGGCTGATCCTGCAAAGTTGATCTTGGTTGTGAAGAGATTGTATGATCTAAGTTGTAGATCTGTGGCACTAAACTTGTGGAATCTTTCCCTAGTTGTTCATGCAAGGTGGCAGGCTAATCTAGCTTGCATATAACTTGGAGGTTGTCATAAAGTGGTCGGTGTAGGGTTTTATTTCTTTGGGTTTTCTTATCTTTAAGGATGCCTCATAGAAGATTGGACCCTAGAGCGATTATGAATCTCTATGATGCTGTGGAATTGAAGATTACAAAGAAGGTGAAATCAAATTTTAGATCTGACATGGAGTTGATGAAGAATGACATGATCACTGAGATCATGAGGGCTTTTACTAGTGTACCTCAGAATTTTGGTATTGAAGATGGTTATGAGGAAGTTGTTGAAGACTTTGAAGCTATTGGATCTAGTGGTGATGATCGAAGAGATAGATCTGGTGAAGATAGAACTGGTTAGTTGCATAGATCTAGAGCTCATTAAGTACTAGGTACCAAAGGGAAATTTCTACTTTATATGGTACTTTGAGACCCGATGAATTGATTGAATGGATTGGTGAACTTGAAGACTTCTTTGAGCTTGAAGAAATTGAAGATCCTCTTAGAGTGAGACTGGCATAGACTAAGTTGAAAGGACAAGTTTCTCTTTGGTGGAAATAATTACAAAGAGATAGAGAAGATGATGGTGAAATGAAGATAAATTGGTGGAGGTTGATGGTGACCAAGTTGAAATCTAAGTTCATATATGTTGACTATGAGCTTGATGACTTGTTTAAGAAGTTGCATTATCTGAAGCAGAAAGATTTAACTATTGAAGATTATACCGAGGAGTTCTACAAACTTACTATTTGGTCTAGACATAGAGAATTTGGTAAGGAAAAGGTAGCTCAGTATGTGAATGGTTTGAGATTCAATATTCAAGATGAGCTTGGTATGCTGAAGATTGATTCTGTTGAAGATGCTTATCAGTATGCTTTGAAGGTAGAAGATAAAGTTGAAAAGGAGACAACATAGTAATCCCCGAGGGAAGGAAAAGATTGATCACTCAGTGAAGGATAAACCAACTACAGAAGATGAATAGAAACTTGTAGAACTGAAGAAGAAGACAGGTAGAGTTATCTTTAAAGGTACTTGCTATAATTGTGGAGGATGTCATTCTTTTGAGTGTACACAGAAGAAATGTGGTGACTAAAAAACTACTATGGTGAATAAGAACATTCAGAATGAACTTGAATCTGATAACTTGCTAATTTGGCCAACATTTCTTCGTACAAAGGAGGAACCTTGTCAGAGGAGTAACTTGTTCAGAACTTGGTGCAAGTATGGAGGTAAACTTTGTGATGTAATTGTTGATAGTGGTAGTATTGATAACCTTGTTGCTAAGGACATGGTTTAGAAACTTGGTTTGAATAGAATGAGACATCCACATCCTTATAGGATTAGCTGGTTGCAAGATAATCATGCTCTAGAAGTAAGAGAACAGTTCTTTGTTGATGTTTAGATTGGCCAGTATAAGGATCTTGTGTTATCTGATATTGTGAAGATGAATAGTTGTGATATATTGCTCAGTAGACCTTAGCAACATGATTGCAAAGCTATGTATGATTGTGTTAAGAATGTGTTTACTATTGAGAAGGATGACATGAATTTTTCCCTGATGCCTTTGATGGATACAACACTTGGTAGGAGGAGTCTGAGTATTGGTAGCTGAGTTGAGTTGGCAGATCCTGAAGGTATGGATGATCAACATGAAGAAAAGTATGTGTGTTATCAAGGAACGACTTGAAAAGATAGAGGAAACAAAAGTGGAAGAGTATGCAAGCTGAAAATTTGGAGGACTTGTATGTGAAGAACCAGTTTGGGGTTTATGTGTTGAATCCCAGAAGATGTTCTTCCAACATATGAACATTTTTTCTGTTGGAAATATAAATGGGAAAGTAATACTGAGAGGGGGGGGTGAATCAGAAATTACCTACTTTTATCCTTTGATCTAATAAAACTTTATGCATAACATAAATAAAACTTGATCATAGTAAGAAACAAAACATATAAAGTAGCATGCATGAAATTACTCATAACACCAAGATTTTGGTAACCCAGAAACCCTTGAAAGGTAAAATTGGGGTAGGGATGACACCCACAAATCTTCACTACTGTAGTAATAAGTTTTTCCTATTAGGGCTTACAAAATGTGATCAAATCATGATCTAACCTATGAAAGGTCTACTCTGTCAAAAGCTAAAAGACTTGTATAGTCTACCTTGTTAAAGGATTTATAAACTTACAATAAAGTAAGCACTCGGTAAAGAGATTTACAAAAAGTCTGCTAAGACTACTCAGTTAAGAGATTTACCCTGATACATTGGTCAAAATGTCTCAGTACCTGATCTTTTAGTTTGCACTAGTATGCAGATTACAGATCTCCTCTTTACTTTATGTTTTGATCTCTTCTATCTGATATTTCTTGATTCTATCCTTTCACTGCTTAGCTCGGTCACTGAACTCTATCTGAATACTTCGCTATTCTGAATATACTTCTTTGATCATTTTCTCATACTAATTCAATCTTGTCTCTCTAATTCACACACTTATCTCTGATCTAGATCTTGCCCTTATATAACAACAAAAACATTTTACTATTTCAAGATCTACGAATCAAATTTATTTCTATTGCCGCCTTAACTATACAACTTTCTGATTGGCTCTAGGTTTTACATAGGGATCAATGATAACAATATGGATGTGTAATTACCTCTGTAATTACCTCAATAGACAAAATACAAAACATTATTATCACCAAAAATGGTTTACCTCAATCATTATGCCATTCCAAACTTGTATGTCAATTCTAGCTAACTCGGCAAAAGTTATTCCTGGCACTCGGCATTAACTGTACTTGGCATCGGTTGAACTTCTCTATCACTCAATAACCATTGATATATGTAACTCAGCAATAACTATACTCTCGGCATATTACAAACATATAGTGACCATGACTTTACTCGGCAGTACTACTGCTCGGTAAGTATACAATACAAAACTCGGCCTTTACAAAATGACTCGGTCACAATGATGACCGACCATCATTGCCAATGTAAATGACTAAGTGTGAAACACTAATGGTCAACAAAAACTATAGAGATCTACACTTTTCAAACCTGGGGTGTCTAATGCAGGGGCATTCTAGGGTGCTCGGTGAATCTGCATGGTGGTGTGCTATTTTGGTTCTTTGGTACTCGATTGTAGCTTTGACCGATGGTCTCGGTCATTGAAGGGAGCTCAGTCGCTGAAGGGACTTGGTGAAGCTTTTGGCACTCGATGAAAAGGGTGCTTGGTAATGCCTATGTTGGTCAGTGTTGCTTGGCCTAGTGCTCGATTGTTTCATTGATGCTCAGTAGTTGTGACTTACTGACTAGAGTTCTTGGTGATTTTTTGGGCCGACTTGGTGCATTTATTGTTTGTATCTGTTGTTACATTTTCCTATGTAGATCTAGAGGCTGACATGGAGAATTAAATAATTGTAAGGCTATTTGTGAGTCAACTTGTATTGCATTTAATATTTGTTTATAGGAGTTAATTGTTTCTTCAAGCTGACTTGTGGCTGAAGATTAGTATTTAAAGGGTGTTTGGGTAGTTGTTTAGGAAATCACTTGGAGTCAAGGGTAGTAGATCTAAGGAGTCAGATAAGTGAAGTTGTGGAAAAGATCCTACGAGATCTAGCAGAGCAAATTGATTTTTGATAAATTTCATAGCACAACTAGTGGTTTGCATGCTTGGAGACAAGGAGATTGCTTGGTGGCTTGCGATCACAAGTTCAGATATGCCTTAGGGTTTCCATCAGTTGTTGATTGTTTTCAAAACTAGACTAGCTAGAGTTGTATTGGATCTATGTTGATCTTGCAAAATTGTTTCTAATTGTAATTGGCCCTAACCCGAAGGCCTTACAGTCAAGCATGTTAATAGAAATTGTGTTGAAACAATAGTTGTGTTGTGTAATTTTGTTGTGTTGTTAATTGGCTACAAGGTTGGATTGTCCTTCATTGGATCTGCCATCCTTGACCTACATCATGATTTGAAAAGTGGGTATCATCATATCAAGATCAGAGAAGGTGATGAGTGGAAGACTACTTTCAAGACAAAAGAAGGTTTTTATGAGTGCTTGGTTATGCCTTTTGGTTTAACTAATGCACCGAGTACTTTTATGAGATTGATGAATGACATTTTGAAGAAATTCTTGAGTAAATTTGTGATTGTATATCTTGATCATATTCTGATATTCAGTAAGACCAAAGAAGAACATTTGTTTCATGTTAAAGAAGTATTGCAGAGGTTGAAAGAAGAAAAGTTGCTGATAAATCTAAAAAAGTGTTCATTCATGAAAGAGGAGATTGTGTATTTGGGATTTGTGATTTTAGCTGATGGTTTGAAAATGGGTCTTGAAAAGGTTGAAGCTATTTTGAATTGGCCTACACCTAAGAATGCTAGTGAGGTAAGATCATTTCATGGTTTGGCAAGTTTTTACCAAAAGTTCATTAGGCATTTCAGTTCAATATGTAATGCTATGACTGAGACTATAAGAGGAGATAAAAGAGAATTCAAGTGGACACATGGAGTTGATAAAATTTTTGAGACTCTAAAGTAGAAGGTTGTTGAATTGCATGTTTTGGCATTTCCTGATTTCAATAAGGTATTTCAAGTGGAATGTGATGCAAGTGGAAGTGCAATTGGGGCTGTGTTGAGTCAAGAAGGTAAACCTATTGCTTTCCTTAGTGAAAAGTTGAATGATGCAAAAAGGAAATATTATGTGTATGATCAAGAATTTTATGCTATTGTTCAAGCACTAAAGAAATGGAGACATTATTTGATATCGAGTGAATTTTTGTTGTATATCGATCATAAGGCTTTATAGTATTTGGGTAGTTAGAATAAGTTGAATTAGAGACCTATGAAATGGGTTGAGTATTTGCAGAGTTATACATTTGTGATAAAATATAATAGTGGAGCCACTAATTGAGTTGATGATGTATTGAGTAGAAGAAGATCTTTGATGACCGAGATGAAAATTGAAGTTCTTGGCTTTGATGACTTGAGATATTCTTATGAATTTGATCCAGATTTTTCTGAGCCCTGGAGAAAGTTCAGAGCACCTATTCAAGATCAACCGAGTACTAAATGGGATGAATATTTTATTCAAGAAGGTATGTTATTTAAAGGTATTCAGTTGTGTATACCAAGAGGAGCAATGAGAACTAATTTGATAAAGGAGAAACATAGTAGTGGTTTGGCTAGATATTATGGTGTTGATAAGACATTAAATTTTCTTAAGGAGAAATACTTTTGGCCACAGTTGTATAAAGATGTTTAGATATTTGTGAAAAGTTGTGGAATTTGTCAAGTTTCAAAAGGAGTAAGTCAGAATACAAGATTGTATACACCAAATTTTGTTCCTGAGAAACCTTGGATTGACATCAGTATAGATTTTGTTCTTGTCTTACCAAAGATAGCAAGAGGTAATGATTCTATATTTGTTGTTCCGGATAGATTTTCTAAAATGGCACATTTCATACCTTGTAGAAAGACATCAAATGTAGTACATGTAGCAGATCTTTTCTTTAAGGAAATTGTCAGATTGCATGGATTACCGAGGAGTATTATCTCTGACCAAGATATTAAATTTATTGGATACTTTTAGAAGACCCTTTGGAGAAATTTTTGCACCAAGTTGAAATATAGTTCTACACTCCACCCACAAACCGATAGACAAACAAAAGTTGTGAATAAAAGTTTGGGAAATCTTTTGAGATGTTTAGTTGGACACACCAAGTAATTGGGATTCTGTGTTAGCACAAGTAGAGTTTACATACAATAATTTAGTGAATAGGAGTACTGGAAAAACACCTTTTGAGATTGTAAATGGCATACAACCGAGAGGTATATCAAATTTGAGGGTATTGCTGATGAAAGAAAGAGAAGTACTGAAGGAGTGAAGTTTGCTGAGTACATGAAGATATTGCATGAAGATGTGAAACATAAGTTGGAAGTAAGTAATCATAAATACAAAGATAGAGTTGATAGATCAAGAAGACATAAGACTTTTACAGTCGATGATGAAGTAATGGTTCACTTGAAGAAAGGTCAATTTCTTGTTGGAACATATGGGAAGCTGAAAATGAAGAAGTTTGGCCCTTGCAAGATACTGAGGAAATTTGATAGTGGAAATGCATATGAGATTGAGTTATCTGATGATATGGATATATCACCTATATTCAACATTTTTTATTTGTATGAGTATCATGAACCTGATGAAGAAACGACAGTACCGATGGATTATCCTAAGAAACAGATAGAAGAAGTTGAGTAGATTTTGGAGAAAAGAATTAGCAAAAGTACAAGAGTAAAATAGTATATGGAATATCTAGTAAAGTGGAAGAATAAACTGATTGAAGATAGTGCATGGATTTCACAATCTAAGTTGGATGCAGCTCAGATAGTACCTATTTCATGATTTGGAGAATCATTTCAAATAACCCCAGGTGTCTGATGCAGGAGCATCTTGGGTCCTTGGCAATCCTGTGTCACTTAAAAGATGTTTGAAGTTTTCTATGTTGTTTGATTCCTTCTTTTACCGAGTTGGTTTGGTGTTTCTCAGTTCCCTTTGTTTACTGGTGTTGGTCGGTTATCTCTTTGGCACTGGGTGAATTTCCCTAGTGCTCGATGATGCTTGTTTGGTGCTTGGTTATCCTTGCTTACCGAGTTGTTTATTTATTTTTTTTTATTGAGGTTGACTCTTACATTTATATTTGGTCATGGATTTAATGTTGGTATCTAACATTGGGAAGCATGTGGACCTAGATCTGGTCATTCCTTCTATTGATGGTGGATCTGAAGGCTAACTTTGGCCAGTAGCCTCTAGTATAAATGTAGTTGTTTGGTTAGAGTTTTTGAGAGATAAGTTTTGATAGGAGATAGAAGATAGAACATTAGAGATTGTTGGTAGATCCTTGCATGTTGGAGGACTTATGTAATTGATTGTAATATCTGGCCTAAACCATGAAGGCCTTATAGCCCGGCATGTATGAATCAATTGAAGATAATATATGAAAGTATCTACATTCTATCTCTCATTATTGTGTTTGTTGCTTCCACGTGTGATCTCTGCAAGGTGGATCTGGTTAGGGTGTGCCTTTGGCCCCTCTCCCCATCTACCTTTGCGTCACTATCATACAAGGATAAAAATACATATTTAAACCTCTCCCACCAATTATAGTAGCCACATTAGTGGGAGAGTCACTTCATTGTGAAGTCTTCAAATCCAAAACACTGACTATACCCTTTATCCAAGCATATGAATGCACTATTACACTGATTGTTCCATGAGAAGATTCACTGTTGTAGAGAATTTGATTGTTTTAATTGATTCAAAATCATTATATTGGTTCTTCTTCACACCATACTCCACCATGACATTACCTCATTTGGCACAGAGAATTGCTCAAATGTTGTCAGCCACTCCAGGTCAAAGTATCCCTTAAGGTCCCTTCAGCATGAAATTGATGATCTTTATAGGGTGATATCTTGGATCTCGTGCAAAGTGGCATTAAACTGTTAGGTGCTACAAGACCATGTGGCCTAGGCCTACAATAAATTCTCTCAATTTTCAAAGATTCAATCTCATTTATATTTGGAAACACATTCTTGGTTGATGCCAAAACTCAAAGTGTTCCTCAGTCAAAATGGACAACATTACATATCTTTCAAACCATCAGTCATAGTATCAAGTCATCTATTCAAACAACTCCAAAAGGTCAGGTAAACACCAATGGAAACCTTGTTTGGCACAGAGAGTCACTCAAACATTGTCGACTACTCTAAGCCAAAGTGCCTCTCAAGGTCCCTTCAACATGAAATCAACAATCTTTACAAGGTCCTATCTCGAAGCTCGCACAAGGCGGCATCAAACTGTCAGGTGCTACGAGACCATGTTTCCTAGGCCTATAATAACGCATATTGGTTTTAAGATACTCAAGCTGATTTATATTTGGCACCACATTCTCAGTCGATGTCAAAACTCAAATGTTCCTTAGTCAAAATGGACAACATTGTGTATCTTTGAAACTATCAGTCGTAGCATCAAACCATCTTTTCCAACAACTCCAAATAGTTGAGTAAACACTACTGACAACCTTGTTTGGCACAGAGAGTCACTCAAACACTGTTGACCACTCCAAGCTGACATGTCCCTCAAGGTACCTTTAGCATGAAATTGAAAATCTTTATGGGGTCATATCTCGGAGCTCATATAGGGTGGCATCAAACCGTCAGGTGCTATGGGACCATGTCACCTAGGCCTACAATAACTTGTCTCAATTTTCAGATATTCAAGCTCATTTATATTTGGCAACACATTCTTGGTCAATGTCAAAACTTCAAGTGTTCCTCAATTGAAATGTAAAACATTATGTATCTTTCAAATCATTGGTCATAGCATCAAATCATTTATTCAAACAACTCTGAATGGCTAGGTAAATGCCAGTGGCAACCTTGTTTGGCACATAGAATCACTCGAATGATGCCAACCACTCTAGGCCAAAGTTTCCCTCAAGATCCCTTCAACATGAAATTGGTGATCTTTACGGGGTCATATCTAAGAGCTCACACGAGGTGGCATCAAACAATCAGGTGCTACGAGACTGTCACCTAGGCCTACAATATTCTATCTCAATTTTTAGAGATTCAAGCTCATTTATATTTGGAAACACATTCTCGATTGATGTCAAAACTCAAAGTGTTCCTCAATCGAAATGGACAACATTACATATCTTTCAAAAATGTTGGTCGTAGCATTGAACCGTCTATTCCAATAGATCCAAATGGCCAAGTAAATGCTACTGACAACCTCATTTGGCACAGAGAGTTGCTCAAATGTTGTTGACCACTTTGGGCCGATGTATCCCTCAAGGTCCCTTCAACATGAAATCAGTGATCTTTACGAGGTCGTATCTCAGAGCTTATGTCAGGTGGAATCAAACCGTCATGTGCTATGGGACCGTGTTGTTTAGGTCTACAATAACCTATCTTAATTTTTAGATATTCAAGATCATTTATATTTTGCAACACATTCTCAGTCGATGTAAAAACTCAAAGTGTTCCTCAGTCAAAATGGACAACATTGCATATATTTCAAATTGTCGATTGTAGCATCGAACCGTATGTTCAAACAGCTATGAATGGTCAGGTAAACACCAGTGGCAACCACGTTTTCCACACAGAGTCACTCAAATGTTGTTGACCACTCCAAGCCAAAGTGTCTCTCAAGGTCCCTTCAGCATGAAATCAATGATCTTTATGGGTTTGTATCTTGGAGCTCGTGCAGGGTGGCATCAAACTGTTAATGTAATCACCCAAAAATGGTCATCTAGACTATTAGCCCCTTTTGTTAAATTTATCAATTACTTATCCTTGATCAAATCCTAATTCTATCATTTATTCAATTATATTCTATGGTTTAACCATTTTATCTTAAGTCTTTATTTAATTAAAAGGAATTCCCTCCCCTTTTATTAAATAAAAAGCCCCCACTTTCCTCTTATCCTAAGTTGCACAAATAAAGCATTATTCTTATTTAACAAATAAGAAGAAAAGGCCTTTTTGTCTCACATGGGGGCACAAAAGTCAACACTTCTTTCTCATTGGAGGGGACTTGTGCACAAGGATTGATCCCACTTTCAAACTCCACCCTTGATCAAATCTTTTGCCTCTTAATCTCCATGGTCTATTTATCTTTAAAAGGAGAGCTCTTTTCTCATTCAAAGGATCCCACTCTTGATGCTAATGTTGTGCTACAAGTTTTCTTGGTGACATTGGAGCTTTGGAGAGCTTGTTGCATCTTAGTCTTCATACTTGCATTATAGCTTAGTTTTCATAGCATTCTTAGCTTAGTTTCCTTTCATATTCTAACTTAATCCACATAGTTTAATTAGCAAAGGCTTCTAACACTCTCATTTTCATAGCATAGTTGCATTCTTGCATTCTCATTCTAGTATAGTTTGCATTGCATTTCTTATTGTGATTCTTGAAGATATTGGCATTCTTTCCCTTGTCTCTTTGAATCTCCCATTGCATGGTTTACTAGCAAGATTACCTGCTTAATAGCTCTAGCTAAGAGCCCTCTAAACACCCTTGCACTCCATACCTAGGGAGCTCTAAGTCGCTTTCTCAAGGCTTCCAATCCATGGATCCTCTTGGAAGTAAAGGCTTAGAGAAGTGCACAATTTGAGTGTAGATTTTTGGCACCCACCGTGGGGCAGAACAGTTTTGTTTTGCCTTTCTTTTCTTGCATATTTGCATATTTTTTCGTCACTTTATCTTGGTGTTTCGGCTATTTTTTTGTATTTTCTGACAAAGTATCATATGACAGTCTTCCAATATCGTATGACAATTCTTTACATACCTGTGTGATACTTTTCCAGTCAAAATATCATATGCCCATATAGAGTTCTATTGCACTGCTATATTACACTTTTTCACTTGGAAGTAAGGCGGAGTATCATTCAGAAAAGAAATATCGCACCACTATACTGCAAAGTATCATGCAAAACTTTTGTTGATAGAACTATTTCCCAGGCTTGGCAGTGACTGATTTTGGTTCTTTCTTTGCAAGATTTGGGTTTGTTTGCTTGTTGGTTTTGACTTGTTGTGTGGGGATAGAGAGTCATTTGCAGATTATACTTGGTTTTTGTTGTACTAACTCTTGTGGGCCTAATGAGTTGTGCTTGTAGGTGTGCCCTAATTGCTTGCATTATTTTCTAAAAGAATGCATGTCAAAGCTTCAAATGCATAAGGGCTACTAATCTTTCTTGCAGGGCTACCCAAAGCATAAAAAACCAAACAATAAGGTGCTTGTTCTTTGCTTTCATTTTTAAGTGCATCATTATACTAGTTCATTTTTATTAGGCACTTAATATCTTGTTATTAGAGTCTTTTGGTTGTAGGAGATTATGCTCTTCACCCTTGTGGTGAACTAGAAATCTCGACCCATCTCTAGATTTTGAAAGCAAGAGGGTTAATTGAACATTGCTTGGTGTGTTTGGGAAAGGATTTTGAGATAGGAGAGTATGCTCTTCACCCTTGTGGTGAACCATAAATCCTAACTTTCAAAGGTTGATCCACTTTTTGTTTAGTTTAGAATCCTTTAGAGGGCCTGCACTTAAGAAATCAAGAGGAATGACCCAAGTGGGGACAAGCTAATACCCGGCTATTCTAACCCACTATAAATCAAGGCTATCAAGGACACAAAACCTTGGTAGATGTAATACTTGTCTTCTCTTGGTGTGAGTACTTCTGGGAGTGTGACCATGAGGAAAATGCTAAGCAAGAATGCTTAAGGTACCCTTGTGGCCGCGAGGTCCATTAATTTCCGCAAGGTAAGGAGTCCCTTCAAGGAGCAAGAGGGGTATTACGAATGGAAGCCCTTATTAAAAACCTTAGATAGAAGCTACCCAATTTTTCTGCTCAACATCTTGGTGCAAGGATCGATCCTAGTGGACTACCCAAATCACCCCAAGATTTTACACTCACCATATGTGTTCCTTTGGTTGTGTTTTTGGCACTTCCATGACAAAGCCAATATCTATTGTGGGAAACCACTTTGTGTGAGGCAATGGGACATCAAGTGTGGGCCAAGTTGTTGAGTATTAAGCCTTTGTCTTTCTAGGCTAGCAAGTACTTGAATTGTCTTCATTGTGATCTACCTGTATAAATGTTCTTGAACATCAAACATCATGGTAGTATTCATAGGATCTTTTTCTTTGATATCCCAAGTGCATGTCTTGGCAAGGTTACTTTTTCCCTTGTTCAAGTGTTTTATGACACGTTTGATCCCTCACTATTTGTAAACAATTCTATTTTCTACTTTTATTGTGTTCCAAACTGAGAAATTAAAATCATCAAACTGCAACTTTAGTCAAATTGCCTTCAAAACTGAGTCGTACACATTCACTAGTCAAATATCATATGAGACTACACAACTATTGCACCACCTACCTGGATATTATCACACCAACTACCTAGAAACTATCACACTACTTTGTGCGAAATATCATCTAGGAAAATTGTATCATTCTGCTACCCTGTGAACTATCGCACAGAGTCATTTTGTTGTCTCGCTATTGTCTACAATCCAAAGCTATCAAATTTGAATCTTAGGTTGTTGCAGTGTGTCCTTTCCTATTCTCACCTAAATTTGGTCTATCATTTGCATGTTTAAGTTTGTTCTAGATAGATAAAAATGAGTTAAAACTATTAGATTTGAGCCTATCAAATGCTACTTTTGATCACTTGTCACACTACAGTTACCTATCTAGCTACTTGCTAATCGAGCTTCTTGCTCATATCTCAACTTGAGTCAATTGATTGTTGTAAGTTCTTGAGCACCTTTGACAAGCCATCTCTATTGTTCTATCTCGATAAGTGATCTTTATTAGCTTTTCTTATCTCAAAATCTAAGAAATTTTGCCTCATTCTATTAGTCAAACAACATTCCTTTTTCATGCTGGTTACAACTTGGTCTCAATTTGAGCAAGGGAGTCACCCTCTATTCAACTATATGTAGTTACCCTCTCCTAAAAGACACTCATGGGTGCCAATTAATGATGACAGTTCTAGCCCAGACAAATCTGAGGATTCCAAGGCCACCCCGTGGTATAAAGGAGGGTTCCTCTTTTCTGCATTCAAGACCCCCAAAAGCATGAACAGTGTCTCACTTACCATGACTGAACAAGAGAAATATCATCATTTGCAAGAACACTTCGAGCATAGAGATGACAAAGTACACTTAGATAAAGAGTACAATAAAAGTCTAATGGATGCTGCTAGGTGCATGACTTCAAGAGGGATGTCTCACAAGTAACTTGGGACTAGTAGTTATGAAAATAGACTCCTTTTGGTGCTAGTGGAAATCATGGTAATAATATGCCACCAAGGTCTCCTCCAAGGTGAACTTTTGTTGTCCCTTCTTTACCTCCTAGACCTCCTCCCTCTCATCATCACGAAGAGGGAAATGATGAAGTGTCTAGTGAAGAGCTTATGAGGTTTGAACAAGATGAGGCTTCCCAACGTTTGATGCATAAACTTTTGGAGCGTAATGGAGATCAATACTTTCAATACATGACTTCTAAAGGATACAAGCTTCCTCCTCATTATGATGTCCATAAAATTTTTCAAGAAAGAGTGCCAACCAAATTGGAAATCCTTAGGGATGAATTACAACGAACGAACCAGCATCTTTCTTAGCTTGCAATAGAAAAAGAACCTCCAAAGGTCTCTTTTGTATAATCTATTTGTGCTCTTCCCTTTGATAGGAGTCTATACATGGTCTCATTTCCTAGGGATATTGAGGTTCCCAAATACAAAAAGTATGATGGAAATGGTGATCCCCATGACCATGTGCATCATTTCTACACTCTTAGCATGGACTTCATTCACGAGGACACATTTCTACTATGATTATTCCCTAGGAGTTTAAGAGGACAAGCTCTCCAATGGTTTACAAAATTGACACCTCCTCTCAAGACCTTTGATGAGATGGCTAGGTGCTTCACTCAACATTATTCATACAACATTCAGCAGCCTATTACCATGATAGATCTAACTACTCTTAAGAAAAGTCAAGGTGAACCATTTGCTACCTACTTGCAACATTAGAGGTTGTTATATTCTAGATATCCTTGTCAACTCCTTGAGAGAGAAAAGATCGACATCTTTGTCAACACTCTTGTACCTAAATTGTATTATGATCTAAGGAAACAACTATTTTCATCTTTCAATGACATGGTTGAAAGTGCATACCATATTGAGGATGTTTCCATCAGGAAAGGGGATAGTGTTATCAACAAAGATACTAGAGGCAATGGAGAGGACCAAAAAAAACCCTAGAAAAAAAACAAATATGTTGTCAATGATGGGGTTTGTTGGTTATATTTTTAGGCTTTTGAGTTTGTTCTTTCCAAGTCCTGGTTCACCTCTTATTTTTAAGCTTTCCTGTGGTCCTGGTGTATGAAGTTCTTTTAGTTTTTCCCTAATCAGGTTTGAAAAACCTTGCCCTTTGTTTTATCCTTGAAAATCTTGTTTCTAGGTCTTGATCTTTGAGTTAGCCCTAATTTTTTTATGTTTCATCGTTACTTTTTGGGTCACTTTAGTGTCAACAATGCACGTGCTTTTTCTTTTTTTTCAAATGTTCACTGAATCTTGCAATCTTTGTTTCATAGTAGCAAGTCACCCAGTGAACTAGTGAATGTGTTAAATCCTAGTTATATGTCATGATAGTCCCTAAGTCTCCAGATCATTCAGTGGCTACCCAAGAGCTTTGCGCAAATCGGTGAATGTATGGTCTCTTGTTTTCTCATCTCCTAGCAATTCCCTATTAGCATTCAATGACTCGGTGTGGCAGTTATCTCTGATTCTCCTGATCAAGTGGTTATGTTCTAAGAGACCCAGTGAACTGGTGAACACCGTCGATTTTCTTCTCATCTGGCGGCTATGTTTTAATCTCATGAAGATTGGGTCCTACTCAAATTTGTTAAATGATTCAATGACTAAGTCATTTTGATATCCTCAAAATTTGGTGGACTTGGCAACGAATTCTGATGGGTGGCTAAGTTTTCACTTTGTTCGCTTAGTCTCAAGAAAATGGTAGTGTCTCTAAGCTATGCAGCGATTAAGCAAATATGATATTCACAAGACCTCGCAACTTTTAGTAGGGCCCCAAATAATCTAGCGACTCCGTGAATGAAGCAAAGGTTGAAGAGTATTAGTAGTCACTGATTCTCAGAATGAAAAAGGTTATGGTCAAGGTTCTTAAATTATTTAATGCCAACCATAGATTATGATAATGATCAATGGCCAGTGTGTAATCTTAGGAGTTAACCTCTGGTTTAAAAGGTATTCAGCGAATTAGAGATACAAGTCATTTCGCCCATTCTCAAGGCTTGACAATGGTTAGAATTTTCTTCATGAGAATGTGAGAATACTTTGTTCACTGATTCTCCAGATAAGTATTGGGTTAAAGTGAGTATCTGAGAACTGGTGAAGTCTTTCAATCATTGAAAATCCGAAGTGGATGGGGCTTAGCATGATTATCAAAAGGTTTTCCCATGCACTGTTGATCATCTTTGAGATCAACAGTGGTCGTGAAGTTCCGAGATTGAACCATGAGTTACTGAATTCTTTTGAGATTAAGTGAAGAGGCTTGTCGCGTGATCTCTTAACTCAACCTTGGGTCAGGTTTTCTTTAAGAGATTAATAAATCCTTTGCTCGCGTGTTCACTGAATTGTGTCGGTTGAGTTTTTGTGTCTTTATTGTTGAAAGTCATTGTGACGTGCAATAAGGTACTATGATAGAGGATAGGGAGTAGATAGCCATCCAATCA
Organism: Chamaecyparis obtusa; assembly: GCA_027943335.1. Lineage (NCBI taxonomy): Eukaryota > Viridiplantae > Streptophyta > Pinopsida > Cupressales > Cupressaceae > Chamaecyparis > Chamaecyparis obtusa. Next base: position 145,848 of record BSBK01003436.1, on the reverse strand, counting down.
AATTTTAAATGAAGGCTTACATCAGTTAATAAGGATTTTAATGCAAAAAAGGCCATGATTACAGCTCGTGCCATGTTTTGATTATTTAAATCATTCTATCAACATTCACACCATGGCTAGCTCTGATTTGAAGGTTGGCAATATGCAGAATTGAATGTCGAGGTGACTTAGGTTGGATTTTCCATGATTTGGTGATCAAATGCACATGAATTTTAAAGTATATAGACAAGATTGCATAGCTTTTTGTGCTCAAAGTCATTTTGGAGATGATTGAGATTGTGTTGTTGTAGCAGTGACCAATTAGTGTGAAAGTTTGTAGAGCTGAGAGTTCCTACTTTACTAAAAGATGAGTCATCCTGTAGCGAGTGTAGCATCATCCAGTGGAGCCAAGAAGGCATAGAAGGCACAAGGTGGAGCCCAAAAAGAATAAGGTGGAGATGACAGGGGGAAGCCAAATTATTCAGATGAGTTCGTTAGATTGCTTCCCAGCTCGAATCAAACTAAGAAGGCCATAGACACTGTATTCGAAGATCTCATGGACAAATGCAGGGACCCTCATACTTTTGCAGGTTCTGGTTTTTCCCTATTCTTGTATTTTTATAATAATAGGAGTAAGCCTATGCCTGTATGTAATGCCTGGGTACTGGGAATGGAGAAATTTATTGTGCCAGATGTGTTCATAGATGTTGACTTAATCATTGAATTGGCTAGGTTATATGATCCTATTTCTAGGTGTATTAGATGTACAGACCAGTCTGTGTTTCTTTCTCTAGATAGGGGGTCTTTTATGAAGGCTTTCAATTTTTATGCATCGTCCTCTACTAAGATTGATTTAAGGAAAGAGAGGGAGAAATATGCAAGTAATGTGGGGCTAGTGAAGAACTAGATAGTTAAGCATATGCTTAAAAATGATAGATACATTGCCCCTCTCCCACTAAATATGAATGCCCCCTATTCTTTTACAACTCTCAACCGTTATATGAAGCTTTTATGCCATGGATTGTGTAGGGTTTTGGGTATAGATGGAGATGATGATAAGCTACCTGCCAACCTTCTAATGATAATCCTAGATATTTAGAACACACAAACTAACATTGACTATGATTATATCCAGTATATAATCGACAGGTTTCATGATGGATTTGTTTCTATTAAGGAGAAGAAGAGGCCCATTAAGTTCTTGCATTACTCTCTTCTTATGCATCTAATTCTTTACCATCATGTCAATGATTTTGATTCTAGGGTATTGAAGATAAAAACTCATTTCAAGGACATTCCTAGCCCAGTGTAGTATTGGGTAAAGATTTGGAATACTACATCCAATGAATGTGATTTTTCCATCTTTGAGAATTACTTTGTCCACCCGGTGCTAGAAATGTTGGGTACCAATGTAATAAGATTGTCAACTAGGGTTTTGAGAATTTTAAGGCCAATGCAGTTTGAAGACAAATGGCTAGGGAGTCATAATTTGGGAGACTTTTACCTAGGAAACAACTCCATAGTCATCAGAGTTTATGGATGCCCTCAGCCTCCACACCTACTCCCAAGATATGTGCCTCCTAGGGTGGCCAGGATGGAGTTTATTTGTCAATTGATATGGATAGATAAGGAGCATCTAGGGCCACATAGGAAGGGTACCTTCACACCCCGGCAGTTCAAGTTTGATAGTTTTATGATTGGGAAAAGGGCATTGGATCAAGTTAGTAGTTGGCTACATCATTTCAAGATGACCGTAGGGACATGTAGATATGTTGACTCTAAGGGATTTATTAAGATGGTTAGGTTGACCTTGATCCCAAACATTGAAACAATTAAGGAACATGAGGGCCTTGATGAGGAGGATGTAGTAAGAAATATAATAGACTTTGATGAAGCCAAAATGAAATGGACCAAATACTTTAATCTATTGGACCTGGAGACACAGTTAAAGGAGGCTAAAATTCCTTTTGGTGGGTTTTTCCCTGAGTTATCATATTTGCAAAGGATGGAGAAAATGGTAGAAATGCATGGCACCCTATCCAACCAATTGGAAGGGATGCTTGAGGAGAGATTGGAAGTACCAAAGAATTATTCCACTTCCAAGCCTGAGGAATTTACTGATGATTCACAAGAGACTGACAGTCCACCTCCAGCAGGTGAAGAATGAATTATTGACTTAACTTTAGATCCATCAGTGGTGGAGGTCATTCTAGAGCCACCTTTGAAGAAACAAAAAATTGAGATTGGTGAGCCCTCTAGGAAGAAGAAACCTAAGAGGATCCTGGATAGTGCAGCAGTTCTTGTGCCAGGCACAAGGGCCTATCACCATCAATTAAGAAAAGATATTAGGGAAGGAAAGAAGGTAAAGACAAAGGAGACAAAGGACTTGAATATGTTATTGGGGCAAGATCAAAGGGAGTTGTACCAAAAAGAGTTTCTCAGTGATGACTAGTTTGTCAAAAGTAAGGAATTCATGGACTTCCTTATTTGGAGGAAACATGAGGAAGTGAAGAAGGCCTTGCCTGAGGGTATGGGACCTAGTGAAGAAAATTTGAGGGCCTTAACTTCATATGATCCCAGCCTTGAGAAGATTTCTGTTGAGGAAGCCAGAGAGATGGTTAAAACAAGTGGCATGCTTTTGATTCCAAGGTGGGATTTGACTTCTACCTTTATTATTGATCAGATAAAAAAGAAGCCAAAAGGAAGCTTGTCCTATGAAGTACACATTGATAACATAATTAGAGGAAGTGGTTATGACCCAAAGTCATAGGCTATAGCACTTTGGTCATTGGCCCCAAAAAATTAGAAACCCTCTCTGGTCAGTATTGAAGATAAAATGGAGGGTAATAAAATTGTGTGGACGGTGCAAAATACAATTGATCTTGAATTTTCAAAGGCAGTGACTCACTTAGCTCACCTCAACAAGGCAAAGACCACACAATTATCTAAGAGATATGCTAAATTGTTTGAAAATTCAATGAAGGTTGCCAAGGACAGAGATCTCAAACTCATGGTGATCAAGAAGATGGAAAGTGAGTTAGAGGAACTAAAAGCAAAGCTTGAAGAAATAGTAAAGATAGTTTCTTCCCTCCCATTGTAGATTGAGGCCCCTCTTCAGACTAATGTGGAAGTACCTGATAAGCCTGCTGAGGATTTGGAAAAGATAAAATTGGATGCATCTCTGGACATTGTAGCAAGAATGGTGCAATATAGATAGGGTAAAATAAAGGAAAGAATGGATTCAGTCCATAAATCAGTCAATCTATTACACCAAGCCAATGGAAAAGTGAATGAATCTTTGATCACTTTGGAGCCACTTTATACTGTATGGTTAGGAAGGAGCACATTGTTTAATAAGTTGGATGATTTGCAAGAATACAGGTCTGATATTCCTAAGGTAGTAACTGAAGTATATGAAAAGATTGGTTTGGTAAGTGTTGTATTTAGTTTCTTTAAAGGTAAGTCTAACCAGATAAAGGCCAAGTTAGCTATGTTTGACAAGAATTACAACAAATACTTTCCTTCTATGTATGATGATAGTGGAAGTATGGTTAGTTTGGAAGAGTGGAAGGTGTCAATGGATCAGCTAGTAATCAAACAAGATGTTTTCCTTGGTAGTGACAATGTTTTAGATTTGGAAAGATGCAACAATATAATTGATAGTTTATTTAAGACTGAAAGTGACTACATAAAATTTGTAGTAGAAGCCAAGAATATAACTGATTCCACATGGGATTAGTAGATCAAATCATTACAAGAGCTGTAGAGTTACAACTGGCCATCCGATGATGATGTAGCAACATGGGGCTAGTTAACAAAAAAGAAGAAGAAGAAGCCAACTGCTCAGACAACAGAAGAGGGAGAAGAGTAGAGTGCACATGGCACTTGATCCAGAATTTGAAGGAGAGTATGTTCAAATAGAGGATGATGTAAGTTAGCCAGATGGTGGTCATCATTCATGCAACAAATTTAGCAACTGCTCTAAAATATCCTTAGATAAAGGTTCCACTTGCGAAATTATTGAGAAGTGGATAATTGCAATTTGTTGTTGCAATCAAATTTTATCAGTTTGTAATTTTGTCTTTAGTGTAAGATCTTTTCCCAGCCATTTGAAGCTTGTTGCATCCTTTGAGGATTCCAAGATGGTTATGGGTATATATGGCAAGTTTTTTCTCTTTTTAGGTGGTGGATACATTTTGTAAAGTTATGAGATATAGAACCTTGTTTTCTTTGAAGTCAAGAGAATACTGTATTAACACATTTTGATTATTAATACAAAGATGCCAAAACTCTGTTACTACTACTTGTTGTCTTTGTGTATGGATACTTTAGTTTTCTTGTGCATTTAAATTGTAAGGCTTTTTCAATGCATCATTCACAAGGTGAATATAGGGGTTAAACTTAAGTTTCTTTCAAGGGAAGAGTAAAATCTTAAGGGAAGTCTCTGTGAATTAATGGTCCATGTATGAATTTGATAAAAATTATAGGAATTAGAAGAATGGGTGTTAGGCATGCCATTTGGGTTCTAGTATATTTGTCTTGATAGATTTTTGTGGAGATAGGGTTTAACTCTGATGCCCAAGTAGATAAGGCACTGGTTTGAGATACATTTGCATCTGTTGCCACCAAAAAATATAAACAAATGATTCATTTCAACTTTCTTTGCATGATCTTTATCTGAATCATTCTATGATGAATTCATGGATGTATACCATAATGCTTTATAGAAGCACTGAATGAGGTTAGCCTTCCTTGAGTTTAACTCTTAAAAAAAGAAGGATGAATGTCCTTAAGCCATTGTTCCATGTTGTTTCTTTCATAATTTCCATCATATTGTTATGTATAAGGATATTCTGGGCTATACTAAGAGTTGTAATGTCTTATTGAGTTAATTTTGAAAGGAACAACATAGTAGTGAAGGAGCTAATTCATAATTCAAAGCTCATTCAAACAGTGAATTGTTATAGGTAAACTCACCTGAGTTTTTACACTCGAAGTGAAGAAGGTTTTACAACCTTAGTACCTTAGTGCTTTCATTTCACTAGATGTATCAATTGGGACTACAAGAGTTTATGAATTTTTAATCATCTGTAGATTTGAGCACTAACAAGGTTGTGGATGTTCCTAAGGCTAAAGAGTCTGCTTTCCACCTCTCCAACACTATCTACGTAGCTAAACAACAAGAGGTTGCCAACACTCAAAGTGAGCCTAAACCTCAATATGTAGACAAACCCAAGAAGTCATATCAACGATGAGTCTACACCAAGTTGGTTGAACCTTATGATGTGATTCTTAAGACCTTGGTTGCCAACAAGTATCTTACACTTCCCGACAATTCTTTTCCTTCAATCCACAAGTTAAGCCTGATTGGTGGAGAGAAGATTATTTTTGCAACTACCATAGAAGCAAGGGACACAACACAGATAATTGTTTCAAGCTTAAAGATGTTATTCAAGATCTTATTGATGGAGGCATGGTTCTCATAGATGGCTTGGTTAAGAATTCTGATCACAAAGCTTTCAAAACCCCTCTACCAGAGTATGAGAAAGGGGAGTCATCTCAAGCAGACAAGAAAAATCATGATGCCAAGATAAATTATACATATACTTGCAATGAAACTATGATCAACATGATAGAGCCTGTTGAGAATGTTTTCATGATGAGATCTCAAGGTAATAGTGATGAAAATCATGGTATGCCTAAGTTGGTCTTGCAGACACTTCATGGTTCATCTTCTGGAAGTGAGACACTAAATGTTGTTACTAGGGGGCAGGCCAAAATTGTCCTTCAAACTGCTCATGATCCCAAGAAAGCCTTGTCTTCTAAGCAAGTGGCTCCTTCAGAAATATCTAGCTATGATCTTGTTCACCATTTGCAATGAACACCAGCCCAAATATCCATTTTCAAGTTGCTTGAGCTATCCCCCTTGCACAAAGAGATCCTTGAAAAGGCTCTCCGCATAGAAAATGTCCCTAATAACATTGACCCAGATAAGTTCCAAGCTATGTTCAATCATATCTTATCTCCCCACCATCTTTCATTTTCCACAGAGGATGACACATCCCTTAGCCATCCACATAATCTTGCTTTATATATTGAGGTCCTAGTCTATCATACTTGAGTCCACCAAGTCCTAATAGACAATGGTGTTGGGTTGAATATTGTTTCCTTTCATGTTGTCCAACAATTGGGATTGTATGAATTGGCTGTAGATCCTAGGCAAAAGATCACTATCAAAGCATACGATGAAGTGGAAAGGTCCTCAAATGGTCTTATTGTGCTGCATGTCAGAGTGGGTCCAGTTACGAAAGATATTATGTTCCAAGTATTAGACATCCCACTCACATACAACATTCTTCTGGGACATCCTTGGATCCATCACATGCAAGTTGTTCCTTCTACCTACCACCAATGCATCAAATTCCCATACAATGAGTTGAGATTGTGATTCCTAGGGATAATGCTATTTCTATCAATACTCTCACTATCACTGAGGCATTTTTCCCACACAATAAATCTTCTCATGATCCTAGTGCGTCCCTTATTGCTGCTAAGAAAAAATTAAAAATGATGAGTATTGGTATGGGTGAATACACATTGGATTCTATTGCTATTATGCCTACTTCTCCTAAGTCATATGGTAGACCTTCAGACAAGATGAAGCCTTCTGCTTCTGCCATGATGGTTTTTGGTACCTTTGTTTAAGCGTTCGTACCCCTAGAGGTAGAAAAAGAAGAACAAGTTGTTAGAGAATGGATCTATAAAGAGGAAGAAGACAATACGATAGTTGCTACTCCCATCTCCCCTAAACACTATGGAAAAGGCTACACATTTTTGCAGCAAATGAACTATCAAGGTCAAAGACCTTTAAATAATAATGGACATGCTCTAGTTGAACCTTTGAGTCATACCGATGGTCGACACTCTAAGGACACTATGGGTCTAGGATATGGTGCCAAAGATGACATCCCTGAATGTTCCAAAAATGCTCCCATGATTAGTGACTCAGATACAAATATGGATGAGTCACCATTGTACACTACGGCCCAAATGGGAGATGGCCTTCCTTCTACTTCACTCCTTTGGGGAGAGGAATGCATGCCTAGTGATGATATAGTTAAAGCCTCTATGTCTATAAATTATGTGCTTTAATGAATCATTGAGCTTTGATAGACAATGTATAAATATTGCACGATTACTAGAAAGAGGAGATCTCACATGTAATGGCATGGGTGCCTCTACTTCTAGGCATCCTAAACCTTCTTGGTGCAAACATCCCACTAGAAGTTCAATGACTAATTCAAACAAGTACAAATGGGACACTCTCTCAGATGGATCTTCCACAGTGGATATGGAAGTTGTTGTGATTCATACTTATAGTGACCAACCTGACACAGTTGATGAGTCTCACGTAGGATCTGATGAGTTCTATCAATGTATTGCTTTAGTGAACCACATTGGTCCTTCTACGTCAAATCTAGATCTTGATACTTTTGGAGCCTACTCTATAGGCTCAACTTCTCTCATCACTAGAGATGATACCTATCACATCAATAACCTTGAGCCTATCATTTCACTTCCCCTCATACACTCAGATCTCATAGATTGGTCCACCCAAGATCAAAGACCTACATTTCTTTCCTTTCAAAATGACTATGAGATCGCTTGTTACCTCAATTCCATTGAACCTATTACCTCTTCCACCAATGAACCAGTGACAAATATGATAGAATCATATATCAAGTACCTCAGTCATAAAATAAAAAGAAAAAAGAAATGGTCAGATGGTGAAAACCACATTGTGGCAATGTCCGAACCTCAAAATAGTAAAAATAAAGACATATCTAAGGGTGAAAACCTCTCCGAGGCACCAGAGGATGAGGTACTTGGTAGTCTACCCAGCTATTTCTAGGAAAGATCTTCAGTTTTGATAGAACCTACATAGCCAATCAACTTGGGAATAGAGGAGTCTCCTAAGATCATCCATGTAGCTCAGTCTCTCTCTGCAGAAGAAAAAGAATAATTTACCACATTTTTTCAAGAGAAAATGATCAAATTTGCATGGACATATTCGGACATGTTTGGTTTGGAAACTGAGCTTATTATGCACCATCTCTTTATTGCTCCAGAGGTAAAACCTATCAAGCAGAAACTCCAAAAAATGCATCTCCATGTGGCATTATTGGTTAAGGCTAAACTTGAGAAGCTTCTAAAAGCTAACTTCATAAGAGCTATTGACTACACCGAATGGATTTCCAACATCGTTCCTATTTCCAAACATGACAAGTCCATTCACATATGCACTAACTTCAGAGATCTAAACAAAGCATGCCCTAAGGATGATTTTCCACTTCCAAACATTGATATGATAGTGGACATGATAGTGGGCTATGAAATTTATTCCCTTATGGATGGCTTCTCTAGATATAACTAGATCAAGATCTCTCCTGAAGACCAAGAGAAGACAGCCTTCACATGTGCATGGGGTACCTTTTGCTAGAATGTCATGCCATTTGGGCTTAAAAATGCTGGTGCAACCTATCAAAGAGCCATGACTACCATATTCCATGATATGATAAACAAAAACATGGAGGACTATGTTGATGACACACTTTCCAAGTCACAACAAAGGAGCACTCATTTATCTGACTTGAGTTTGATATTGGACCGCATGGAATGATTTCAACTTAGATTGAATCCTAAGAAATGTGCTTTTGGTGTCACTTCTAGGAAATTGCTAGGCTATATCATATCAGCAAAAGGAATAGAGGTAGACCCAGAAAAGGTTCAAGCTATCATGGAGATGCCACCTCCTCGCAACATAAAACAATTAAGGGGTCTCCAAGGCCATCTCTAGTCTATTAGGGGGTTTATCTCTCAATTACCTGATAAAGCCCAACCTTTCAATAAAAATTTTCATAAAGGGGCTACTTGCATATGGAATGAGGAGTGTTAAAAGAATTTAGATCAAATCAAGGATTACCTAGTAAATCCTCCTATCCTTATGCCACCTATCCAAGGGAAACCTTTGATACTCTACATATCTACTACAACAAATTCTTTAGGAGCTCTCCTTGCACAACAAGATGATACGGGCAAAGAATGAGCTATCTATTACATTAGTCACACCTTGGTCACTTATGAGCTCAATTATACTAGCATTGAAAAAGCTTGCCTAGCAGTAGTGTTTGCATCCCAAAAACTTAGACATTACATTATTGCACATACTATGCAGCTAATCACCAATATTGATCCTTTAAAGTATCTCTTAAGTAAAGTTGTGCTTACTAGATGACTTGCTAAATGGATGTTGATTCTTTCAGAATTTGACATTTAATACATCGAAAGGAAAGCTATTAAAGGGCAAGCAATTGCAGATCAATTGGCCAAATTTCCCATGACTGATAATGCTCCTCTTTAGATAAACTTCCTAGATGCTTCAATCATGAATATCACAAAGCGCAAATGGAAAATGTTCTTTGATGGTTCTCATACACAAAATGGAGCTAGCACTGGAATCCTATTTGTTACACCCATGGATACACAATTCCTAAATCCTATAAGCTTCTCTTTCCATGCACCAATAATATAGTTGAATATGAAGCCCTTCTCAATGGTGTTAAGCTTGCCCTAGAATAGAGAATTACGGAATTGCATAAATTTCAAGATTCACAGCTTGTCATAAATCAAGTAAACAATGATTACTAGAAAAAAGATGACAAGTTGGTTCCCTACAAGAAGATGATAGATTCTCTTAGGAATTATTTCACATATGTTACATTCCAGAAAATTCCTAGAGCTGAGAACAAGGTTGTTGATGCCATGGTTACTTTGGCATCCATTCTACAATTGGAAGAACATGAGTCACGCTTTGAGTTCCTGGTAGAAGAGCTGCATCATCCCACCTATGATTCCCTTGATGACTGTGTCATTTTCACTATGGTCAGTCATGACTCATCCCACTATGCTACCATATTTTCCTATCTCTAAGATCAGATTATTCCTGAAAACCTAATGCACAATGGGAAGTGCCAACTCATCCACAATGCCTCACATTTTACCCTCATCTCTGGTGACTTGTATAGGAAGAGTCAAGATGGAACTCTCCTTAGGTGTCTAGAAATAGAGGAGTCAAAAAAAGTGCTAGCTGAAGTCCACGATGGCATATGTGGTTCACACTCTAACAGTCTTGTGTTAGCTCAAAAATTGCTTAGGGCTAGTTACTATTGGCCTACTATGCAAGCTAACATTGTTTGATATGCCAAGTCCTGCAAGAAGTGTCAACTACACAAGAATCTCATTCATGCTCCTGGATGTGAGCTTATTCCCTCTGTTACATACTGGCCATTTCAGCAATGGGCCTTTAACTTGGTAGGCAAGAGTTATCCTAGTTCTTCAAGTGGGCATAAGTTCATTATTACAGCTACTGAATATTTCACCAAATGGGTTGAAGTTTTCCCACTGTTTGCAGCTATAGGCAAACATGTTGCCTTTTTTATCCTGAATCACATCATTTGCCGCTATGGTATTCCCTCTTCCATAGTCACGGATAATGGTGGCCAGTTCAAGAATAAAGACCTGAGACAATTATGCAAAAAGCTCAAAATTAAATAGCATTGGTCTTCTATCTACTACCCTATAGGGAATGGCCAAGCTGAGGCCTCGAATAAAACATTGTTGAAAATCCTTCATAGGACACTGCAGAAATCAAGCAAGGATTGGCATCTGCAGATCAATCCTATGCTATGGGCTTATAGAACTTCTATTCTCACTCCTACAAGTGTCACACCCTTTTCCTTGGTCCATGGTTCTGAGGTTGTCTTACCATTAGAGGTTAAAATACCATCACTAAGATTCTCTCTACATGGTTTGATTACTGATGAAGACCATAGGGCCATGAGAGTTCATGAGCTTACTACTTTGGAGGAACTCTGCAAGGCCACCTTTGATCACATGCGCACTTATCAGAAGAGAATGTCTCCTGCCTATAATAAGAAGGCTCATCCCTGAGAGTTCCAAGTGGGTGAATTAGTCCTAAGGGAAAATCATAAGAATCAGCAAAATCAAGAGCAGAAAGGCAAGTTTGAGCCAAATTGATTAGGGCCTTACATCATCATAGCAACATTTGGGTCTGGGGCCTATCAATTATCTACACCTGAGGGAGAAGATCTTTTCGAGCCTATTAATGTTCTACATTTGAAGAAGTTCTATGCCTAAGGTTCTTGAGCTCTTTGTATATATCTTAATGATCCTGAAAAAATTTCAAAAAATTCATATATGATGCTGAAAAAATCCTAAAAATCATATAAAGTCCTAAAAAAAGAGCATCCTAGTTAAAACCTAGCAATAGGCACTTTGATGTCTCATCAAAAAAATCAAAAAATTTAAAAAAATAGAAAAAGTGCCTTGGTGAAAACCTGGAAACAGGCACTACTTGAGACCCTTGCACCTATGTCTATCAGTCTTGCATGGCGCGCATTCACTCCACTCTTTGCTTTGTCTCTCCTAGCCTAGAATTGACTCTTGTCTTAGTCTAGGGGGCATATGTTGTTTTAGCTTATCTTGGGTCTCTTTGTGCGTCAAGGTTTCTTAGGCAACTTGGTTCAAACAGTGTTTCTCAACACTTTCCAACTATGTTTTTCAAGACTTCCCTAGTGTCGAGTGTTTCTCAACACTTATTAGATATCTTACCCATAGTTTAGAATGATATGATCCCACTAACAGATGTGATACTCAAAGTTTGACTCTATGACCTACACACACGCACTTAAACACTTGACTCACTAAGACTTGCTTGACTTTATTTCTTTGTGTGATGTCTATGATGATTGCTTTTGATGAGTGTTCTCTCCCTAATAGTTCTTGATGATGCATAGCTAGAAGACTAGGGGCATGAGGACATGTTTTATCTTTTTTTCTACCTGTGGGTATATTTTGTTGATCCTAACTATCATGAGCATTTATGCTCAACACTAAGGAGCTACAATGTATTATCCTTGACTGTTTCCCGTAAGTGCATGCTTATAGTCATCTTGACTTTCTTATGTCTCGATGCAAGCATAATGTTGCTATACTAAACTTAGGGAATCACACTGAACTAGTCATCTTGACTTACATGTCTTTGATGCTTAGGTGGGATTCCCACATACCTATCTGATATATATCATACTCATATACCCATAGTTATACTAGTGTGTATTGTATGATCTTGTGACGTTACCAATAAAGCTTGATGATGATTATTAGAGTCTGATGGAATTTTAACCTTGCAAGTAAACCACTTTTTCATAGTAGCTTGCATTCTTAGGTTCATGTTAGTTTAGTTTTTCATCTTGCATATGGAGAGAGCTCTCCTTTCATCTTTCACGGACTTATTGGTCAACTGCGCTTGCCTTTCACTTCTTCTCAATCATGTCTTTCACTTCTTGTCTTTCATATCACATCCTTTTCTATTCTTGTCATCACAAGGGGTTAATCTTATCATCATATCTATATCATAAAGAGATCATTTTCATAAATATGAGTCTATATCATAACATGAGAACTAAACATTGATCCATGAGAGAAACTATACATGAGCATTTATAAGCATATATCATACATTTGAGCAATATAACAAGACAATAATACTAAAATGTCCATCACAAGTGAGATAAGTATACAAGATATATCATAAATCTAGTCATCTCATATATATATACATCATGATACAAATACAATGTGAGATCCCAAAATCTAGATCAAGTCTCAAGATATGTCTATACATCAAACCCTAGACCTAGGACTGACTCTCCCCATCATGTGGAGGTGGTGGTGGTGGAGGTGATGGTCCCATCTTGTCAACTCACATATTTGACCTCCCTACCCTCTCAGAGTAGAGTGGTGATCATTGTCCCTCAGGCATGGCTGCTATGTATAAACCATGATAGTACGATGCCCGTGCCACCTCTCTCTAGATCTCAGTGGCATCCTCTTGTGTAGTCCTATCCCACCAATCTATCTCATCCCATGCATCTAGAAGTTGTTGATCATGAATGGTAATGGTAGTCCTCAGCTATTGTACCTCAACCTCTAAGGCCTAAACCCTGGCACAGAGATCCTCTCCTCCCCTATTCGTAGGCTACTCATGCCCTACATCCACCTATCAGTGAACTGGTCTCGCCTCCTCCTCCTCTCCCTCCTCATCCTCTAATACATGTCTACATGACCATCTCTAGCCACTTGATTGGGACCCCTGCCCTACTCTTTCTCTCCTCCCTCCTCCCCCTCCTCTGTCTCCCCCATCATCCCCATCCCCACCTACTACCTATAGTTGTGCATCTAGGACCATGAACCTAGGAAATGGGCATCTCTGGCACTCTGTTATATATGCAACATCTACACCTACATCTACCATATCGGGTAGGTAATCCCATTGCTCCCACTACAACCATGCCATCTCCTATGCTACCTGCTGGTAATCCAACATTGGTAGCCACCCTAGTCCCTCATCCTCCCTAACCCTAGAGTATGTGGTGGTCTCCACTACCACCCTCTACTGATGGTCAAACTACCTCCATACCCAAGTGATCACAAAATGCTCAATGATCTCTGCATGTTGACCTAGTAATGGCCGACTGCACAACATATATCTGAGCTCCCAATCCTTATCACTCCACTGCTCACACTACCTGTATGGCCTCCACTCAAAGGCTATCAGCTCATCCAATAGCCTCCTATAATAATTAATATCAGCACTATGAGGCTAGGTGATGAATCCTTTATGCATGTAAATATAGGGGCTCCACTACTGAGGTTGTACTCATGGTCACACAATGGCTATGTGCTCCCACACCCATATCTACGCTAGGACAGCCCCGCATGCCCAAGATTTTCTATCTTTGTATACGATCTCATGCAGCTCATGATACATGTCTGCTAGGATGGCTAGGCCCCACACCATCCATCTTAGGTGTGCCACCAAGTCTGCCACTAATCTCCCCCAGCCTAGTGGGAACCCTCTCTGACTCCTATCAGTAATCAAAGCCTGTGCTACTATCAAGCACACGATGCATGCCACTGGGTAATCCTGACCAAACTCCTCTATCAGGTGCTCCTAACTGAGGTGTCTATCTAGGATGGTAACATCCTGAAAAAGGTCCTACATGGCCTACCTCCCCTCTGTGGGAGTTTGACCATAGTATACCTGTGCCAACAAAAAAATCATGTCAATTTTCATCATATGAAAACATTACATTTATGAACATCTACAAACATGATTATACTCACTGTATCTCCATAAATGGGTACACACAGGATCTGGTAGACATCCTCTAGTGTGATCAAGGCCTCTCTAGTTAGTAGATGGAAGGTTTTATGCTCATTGTGCCACCTCTCTACCAATGTCATCAGCAACCTGTGGTTTGCCCATATATGGGGCATATCTAGTAGGTACCTAAACCCCATCCTGGTCAGATCTGCTTAGCTTGGATCATCTAGATCTTGGATGCAGTGTAACCCAACCACTCTTAGTGCTCTAATAATGAGTGCCAGTAGAACCCCTTGCAAGCCATAACCCGCAAACCAAATGTCAGAACATATCATGATGGATGACTAAAATCAGTACAGGAAATCTCAAATGCAAAAATTATCTCTACATATGTTATATTGTTCAAATTAAAAACATGTGATACTTCTTATTATACTAGTGTGACACTATTTATTGATATTGTATCATGGGATACTTTGTTACATATTGGTGCAATACTTTTCCTTGGTACGATAGTTCACACCATATCGCACAACATTTCATCCAGCATCGCGCGATGCTTTCCTGAATGGTCGTGTGATACTTTCTTGGCTTATGAACTATCACATGATATAATATATAACATGTGTGCGATACTTTAAAATTATCGCATGATGTTTTGCACCAATATAATTTGAAAAATTAAAAACATGTTTTAAATGCAAAAAATCATTCCAACGGCTAGTTTTTTTTTTTAAACTTACCGGGGCACCATAGTGAGGAGGCCAATTGTGCAACTGACTGTGCTTGAATTGATGTGTTTGAACATGAATGCTAGTCTCCTGAGCCATAGTCTCTCTCTACTCTCTCAAGGTTCTCAAATCTCAAATAAGACAAATGAATTTGAAAATGACCTTTTCACCCCTTATATAGCATTTTGACTTTTTGACCTAATTTTCAAAACATCTCAGAATTTTGCAAAAACTGCACCCCTAGCTAATGTCGATGTCTTGGATCCATTTTCAGGATCAAAATCAAAATATGATTTCATCTTGATAGTCAAAATTGCATTTTAAAATTTCTCCTTCTTCTGCATAGTTGGCTGACCGTTTGGGGCCTGATTCTTTGATCTTCACTAGGGCATCTTCATTTCTTCATCTCCATCTCTCTCACTACCCTAGTCTTTCATTCATCTCCTTCACTTCATCTCTCTGAGGTTTGACTGGGGCATATCTTCACTACTTGATTCTTATTCTATCATCTTTCATCTTCGATTATGACCTCTAGTGATTTGATCATGTTGCTCTCGCTTCTACATTCCCTCTACCTAATTTTGATTTTGATCTCGATGGGGCAAACACATCATACTCTATCAACTATTCTCTAGAGAATATGCTTGACCATTCCATTTTCTTTGATTGATCTATCTATCTATTGTGCTTGACATGTTAGTTCTCATCTTGAGTTTTGATACTATCCATCTCTCTCCTAAGTGTTCAGTACTATCAGTACCAGGCTGACCATGTAGGATAGAAAATCCTGCATGGTCAGCCTAGTAGCGATAGTCAAATCTCTATCTATTTCCTTCTTGGCTGATCTATTCTTTGATGTAATGTGTTCCCAGATTGATCACATATTAGTCAAAGAGGGGCAAATGTAATCACCCAAAAATGGTCATCTAGACTATTAGCCCCTTTTGCTAAATTTATCAATTACTTATCCTTGATCAAATCCTAATTCTATCATTTATTCAATTATATTCTATGGTTTAACCATTTTATCCTAAGTCTTTATTTAATTAAAAGGAATTCCCTCCCCTTTTATTAAATAAAAAGCCCCCACTTTCCTCTTATCCTAAGTTGCACAAATAAAGCATTGTTCTTATTTAATAAATAAGAAGAAAAGGCCTTTTTGTCTCACATGGGGGCACAAAAGTCAACACTTCTTTCTCATTGGAGGAGACTTGTGCACAAGGATTGATCCCACTTTCAAACTCCACCCTTGATCAAATATTTTGCCTCGTAATCTCCATGGTCCATTTATCTTTAAAAGGAGAGCTCTTTTCTCATTCAAAGGATCCCACTCTTGATGCTAATGTTGTGTTGCAGGTTTTCTTGGTGACATTGGAGCTTTGGAGAGCTTGTTGCATCTTAGTCTTCATACTTGCATTATAGCTTAGTTTTCATAGCATTCTTAGCTTAGTTTCCTTTCATGTTCTAGCTTAATCCATATAGTTTAATTAGCAAAGGCTTGTAACACTCTCATTTTCATAGAATATTTGCATTCTTGCATTCTCATTCTAGTACAGTTTGCATTGCATTTCTTATTGTGATTCTTGAAGATATTGGCATTCTTTCCCTTGTCTCTTTGAATCTCCCATTGCATGGTTTACTAGCAAGGTTACATGCTTAATAGCTCTAGCTGAGAGCCCTCTAAACACCCTTGCACTCCATGCCTAGGGAGCTCTAAGTCACTTTCTCAAGGCTTCCAATCCATGGATGCTCTTGGAATCAAAGGCTTAGAGAAGTGCACATTTTGAGTGTACAGTTAGGTGCTATGGGACCATGTGGCCTAGGCCTACAATAACTTGTCTCAGTTTTAAGAGATTCAAGCTCATTTATATTTGGCAACACATTCTCAATCGATGTCAAAACTCAAAGTGTTCCTTAGTTGAAATGGACAACATTACGTATCTTTCAAACCATCAGTTGTAGCATCAAACCGTCTATTCAAACAGCTCCAAATGGTTGGGTAAATGCCAATGGCAACCTTGTTTGGCACATATAGTCACTCAAACACTGCCAACCACTCCGAGCTGAAGTGTCCCTCTAGGTCCCTTTAGCATGAAATCACCAATCTTTATGGGGTCATATCTCGGAGCTCGTGCGGGGTGGAATCGAACCGTCAGGTGCTATGGGACCAGGCCTATAATAAATTGTCTCAATTTTTAGATATTCAAGGTCATTTATATTTGGAAACACATTCTTGGTTGATGTCAAAACTTACAGTGTTCCTCAGTTGAAATCAGCAACATTGTGTATCTTTAAAACCATCGGTCGTAGTATTGAACCGTCTATTCCAACAACTCTGAATAGTCAAGTAAATGATAATGACAACCTCATTTGGCACATAGAGTCACCCAAACACTGTCAACCACTCCAGGTTGAAGTGTCCCTCAAGGTGCGAACAAGAGGATGAGTGAAAAAATGTATTATATCCTTGTTTTGTAGTTTGTTCATGCAGGGATGTAAGTTGATGTTGTTTAAAGATCACTAAATGAATATGGGCTACTGGACTGTGTAGTTTGTATGGAAGAACTAGTGTAGGGCACCCTAATGAAGGCAAGAGGGTCACTTGAGTGACTAATTAGTTTGAAGAAGATACAAGACCTATAAGGAGTTCCAACTCATATGGATTGGTCGAGGAGGTTGATAGGACTTTATTTAAGTGCTTGGAGGTTTGTTATTTTAGATGGTATGGATTGGAGGCAAGAGTTGTATGGATTGTGTCTTGTTTGAGTAATAAATTTCAGATTTCTTGCAATTTCTCATAGTTTTTGGATGTATCATTGAAATCCATACTTGTGCATAGTTGAGATACATTGTAAATAGCTCTTTTGAATCTATTTTATAGTCATTTCATTGATTTGGTGCATTTCCTTTTGATTGTTCGAAAATAGTGTTGGGAATTGTCTTGTTTTAGGATATAAATGGAATGGTCCATCCCCTTTTTAGAATTACTATCACTTGGGGATGGATCCAATCATTTTATTATAGAATTATAACAATTTGAATGTAGGAATGAGAAGGATTTTGTAGGTGGGCATTGATTGGAGGAGTTGTTGGGGTTGAGGAGTGACCAAGGGTCATTGAAATGAAGCCATAGGTATAACAGCAAAGAATCAAGCCCTTGGAGGTGGTCAATTTATGATTGAATCTATTTGAGGATGATATAAGAATGGTGGAACAAATTTCATTTGGTTGGTATGGTGTTTTTAGGTCATACATTGAGAGAGCCCTAGTTTATAGGGGTTTTTAAGACCAATTTGGGGCTTTCATATTCAGAAGTGTCATAGAGTCGAATTGATGGAATATTCTTCTAATTAGATCCATTTCATAGGAAATTTACAAAGCATAAGACATCCACATAAACATAAATTAGTATACATCAATACACCAAATACATGAATTACAAACCTAAAACATAAAAAAAAAATATTCGTAGGGCATGAAGCCAAATATATATGTCCAATAATGTCATACAATGAATATATCCAATGCAATTAAACTGGATTCCTCAAAGCCAAATGGATGTACAACCTATCACTTATACAATATACAAAAAAATATGTCTACTAATTCCATATAGGCATACAATCTATATCCCTAACCTAGTCCTTTCCCACAAGGGGAAGAAAACAAATCCTGAATTGTCTTTGATCATCGCATCGATGGAGATGCAGTGGATGTTGTAGTCTTCTGAGTGTGCTCACTAGTCCTCCTATCTAGACTCTCTTGCAACTCAAGATGATAAAAAAAAATTAAGCATCAATAACTAATATACATCAAAATTCAATTATACGATATAAAATAGAATATTCGCTTACCACTAGCAAATAGTCACAATGTTCATCCCCCGAAGGTGCATGCCGATGATCTGGAGTAATAAGTCCCTACAAAAATGATCAAAATAATAATTAAAATACATACATGAATATCATTATAAAATTGAATATAAATTCTTAAAATAACAAAATGGGCTTTTCAAAAAATTGGTGCAAATGGATTAAAACATGTATCTTAGGTGCTTGGTTTTCAGTCATAGTTAATGGAAAACCAACCGGTTTCTTTCCTTCAACTCAAGGTGTTAGGCAGGGTGATCCTTTGTCACCGGCACTAGTTATCATCATGGCAGAGGCTTTTAGCAGAACCATCAAGCATCAGCATGAGGTAGGCAAGTGGAAAGGTGCACATGTTCATGGGACAAATATATCAGTTACCCATTCCTTATTTGCTGATGATACTTTGTTATTTGGATTGTCCCAAGTTCAGGAGGCTCGCCAAATTAAATATATCATACAGATTTATTCAGAGGTGTCGGGACAGTCTATCAATGCACAAAAATCCAAAATATATCTCTTTAATACAAATAAAGTGATATTTGACAAAATAGTCAAGATTCTAGGCTTTACAATGGACTTCTTGCCATCTATTTATTTGGGAATACCATTCTTCATGGCCTCAAACAAGTCTTCCTACTGGTTTTCAGTGGTACAACGTATTCAGAGTAGAATCTTGGCTTGGAAAGCTAGGTGGTTCTCATTAGCAGGCAGAATTCTACTTGTTAAATCAATTCTTGCAGCAATACCAAATTATTACATTGCAGTCCTAAAAGATCCTTCCAAAATTCTTCTCCAAATTCAAAAATTGATTAGAGGGTTTTTGTGGTCAAGGAATATGAATGAAGCAAAGAAAATCCCACTTGTTTCTCTCAATGACATGGCACATATTCTAGCAGTTGGAGGAGCAGGGATTCATGATTTAACAAAGAGGAATGAAGCATTCGAAGGTAAATTAGTTTGGCAGATGTATACTAAACCCCAATCAATATGGTGCAAAATTATGCAACATAAGTACTTAGATAACGATGATCCATCTCGAGTTCTATCTATTATGGATCCTCCCAAAGAGTCAGTAATTTGGGATTTTATGATGGCCTCACACCAAATTGTTGTCAACTACATATCTTGGGAAGTCAATACGGGAAGTATGGTCAATTTTTGGAGAGACTCATGGAATGGTAAGCCTCCATTATTTTTAAGCATGCCTTCACAAGACATTGTATGCATCTCAGAGTCCTCTTGGGGTTCACAAATCCACCAATATATAGATAAAATTTGTAGTACTTTAGGTAAAGTAATTTGGAAAGATCCGTTTGCATTGCCATTGTCATCCCAAGACAAAAATCTTTTTAAAGAAATATTAGATTCATTGCAAGTCTTTATCTCGGGAATTGTAGATCAGCTCATTTGGATCCCAGCAAAAGATGGTCATTACTCAATTAAAGAAGGATATAAAATATTGCAGCATAGTGATTCTGACAAAGTATCATGTAGAGCTTTCTCTTTTTGTTGGAACAATGTTGTACTACCAAAGGCAGGCTGTTTCGCATGGCTTGCAATAAAACATAGGATTATGACAAGTGATTGATTAACTAGGTTAAACATTGCTCCACCTTTTAATTGTCCTCTTTGTAATTCGTGTGAAGAAATTGTGGATCATTTACTTTTGAATTGCTCATTTTCTTCCCAATGTTGGGCCTTTATATTAAAAAAACTGAATTATAGTACACCATTGCAAGAGAATATCTGGGATCTCTTTCAATCATGGCTAGTCCTTTATCCAAACTCGCTATTTGAAAATATTTGGAAATGTGCACCGGCATTAATAATTTTGGCTATTTGGTGGGAAAGAAACAAGCGCATATTCAGGAAAGAGGCATCACAACTCAACAATGTGCTAGAAGGTATTGAAAGATCTATTTCAGAAGTAACAAATGCAAGTACTAGAAATTGCAAATTCAATCCTATTGTTACTTCATGGGATACTAAGGTCATGCAGGAATGGAAGCTGCTAGTCATCCCATATGGTTGGCAAAGACAAAATATTTCATCCTCACCAATTTCTAGATCGGATGTGCATTGGAGGCCACCCAATGAGGGATTTTTCAAACTAAATTTTGATGGCGCCTCAAGAGGAAATCCTGGAATCTCAGGATTGGGGGCCTGTATTAGAGATGTTAAAGGTAATGTAGTAGCACTTGTCACATCTCCTTTGGTTGTTGGCACTAATAACTTATCAAAAGCCCAAGCTCTACTTGTAGGGTTAATTCTAGCTAAACAGGGCAATTATTATGATCTACACATAGAAGGTGACTCTTCAGTCATTATAAATGCCTGCATTAATAGAAAATCATGCTCATGGAATTTAAAATATATTTTATTGCAAATATGGATACTTTTAGACAACTTTCAAGAGATATGCATATCGCATACGCTGAGGGAAGGCAATCAAGTGGCAAACTATTTATCTAACTTGGGATGTAATGGTTTAGAAGTAACCTCACTAAATCTAGCAGCGATGATTAATGAAAGGGAAGAGCTAATAAGATTAATTCAAGTGGACAAGGATGGATGTACACATTAAGTCATTAATAGGATTTGGATTAGATGGCTCTTAAATATGGGATTTTGGAATTTAATCATTACATAGCCTGGTCCGATGTCACTAGCATGAGCGCAATATTCTATCGTTAAGATGTAGGATTGGAAGTACATGATGTAGGATTGGAAGTACACAGTGTTGCCAGTCTTTAGCTCACTTGGCTAGTACTATTCACATGGTTTCCCAGGTGTGAGCACAAAGGAATTCTATAATATCATTATGGGCAGGCACGGAAAGGGTTCAACATATCCATTCATAATTAATAGGCATCAACGGTACATTTCCAGCTTATAAAACATGGGTTTATCATACACTTCCTTCTCACAAGTTGAAAATGATGAAGATATTGGATGTCTCTGGGGTGTGCGATGGCTGCCATAGGCAACACAGGGGGGTTATGCCAAAGAATTATCACATCTATATTTTGCCAAGTATAGAGGAAAATGTGTTGCCAGTTCTAGTGGTTGACTCTATTCTTGATGGCATGTTCACTATTCACTCTCCCACAATTCGGCGGGCTATTAAGCAGGTTATTGGGGAAGAACATTTGGTTTCCTCAGTAACACAAGTCTTCTATCCTTTGAATTTAGTATCCATCTTCCTTTCTAATGCCATGGATATTTTGCAGTCACCAAAACTCCTTCAGTCGCTGGCTTCCAAGGTTATCCAGCCAGTGTTTATTGCAAATAATAAACTCATCAGGGCAATGCAAGTGTATGACCTTTGGCAGGGTTCAGCTTTAGTGGGGGACCTATTTTCCCCTGCTCAATTGCTTCAAAAGCATGAAGTCTTAGTGACATTTGAGTCACTGAGGAAGGCAGTGGAAGTGCATAGCTCGTCGCCCATGAAAGAAGTACTCCAGGTTACAGCTCGAGCATTGGGTTATCATCTTGAGGAGAGAGTGAAAAAACAAGGATTTGTGATATTGGACCTAATGCGGTTTTCTAATTTACCTCAAATTCAGCTGCCTTCATTGGGTTCCATTGATAATGAGGCCAGCTAGAATTCAAGGGTGTCCTCTTCCTCAGTTATCAAGATGGGTTCCAGGTGGTCTCCTGAAAGGCCAGTGGCTGTCTCTGTCGGGTGGGGCTCAGAGGAGCCTTCTAAAGGTATTCAAGATCAGGGTGAAATGGCTATAGTGCAGAAGGAAAATTGGATAGTGGTTGATCCTGCGTTGTGTGCTAGTTCCCAAGGTGGTGTCGACATGGAAGAGTAATGAGCAAGGAGGCGTTTTGGAGTATATTTAGTGAAAATTTTGTAATTTTGAATATCCTAGCATATCTTTATGGGGAAGAATATTGTAATTGGGTTTAGAGGTGCGGGTATGGTATATAGGATGTGTAATCATGATCAATTCAAAATGCCAAAGTGACGATTATATATCGTTATATGATGTAATGTATGTATAGGGCTACGATCCTGGGGTTTCTTGATGGTTCTTCCATGGGGGAGCCCTTTGAATCAGATTATATATATAAAATAAAATATATGGTGGCTTGTCCGCTTTTGATTAAAAAAAAAAAAACAATTAAAATTAAGTGATCTCTTTCATACCTCAATCAGTGCTTCAGAACTAGCTACTACTGCAAGTACTCCATGATCCAAAGTATCACGAACAGAAGGAGTCTCTGATGTCAATAACTAAAAATGAAACAAAAAAAATATTATGTAGTTATCAAGATTACATATATTTTTAACAACCCTACTAATGAAAAATGATACCTCCATGAAGGTTCCACTGCGTACTTCAGTGTGCGGTGTCAATGTCGAAGCTCCAACATTCAACTAGTGCACATGTACATGGAAATTTATAAGATAGCCATTCATATAAGAACGTACTAGTGACATGTTAATTATAATACATTATTACATATATATACCTATGGACTCAATGATGATATCACAAAGCCAGCTGAAAGAATGTGATCACCGCAATGACCACTTTGCCTCTGGATTTTGATCATAATTTTTCTAGTAATTTAGTTATTCATTCATTAATTAATTAAATATAATCAAGTACATCAAATTAACATGCAAATAAAGATACCTCAAGGAAAGTGGCATGATGCCCTTTTCTATTTGTTGTGAATGTCGATGGTCCACCAGTGAACTAATGCACATGCACAATAAGTTATGATACAATCATTCATATAATTAAACAATAATCAAATATATTAATTAAAATGTTTTGTTTGATACATACTTGTGGACTTGACGATGATCTGTAGAAGGGGGCAGGAGGATCATTGCCACTACCACCACCACCAACACTCTTGCCCTGAATTTTGATCATAATCAATAGATACTAAATTAATTAGTTATTCTTTTATAAATGAAATGTGATCAAAGAAATTTAATAAACCTATAAATATTTACCTGTGTCAATGCCAAATGTTATATTTAGAAAATCATCAGTCATCATTCCATGATCCTCTTCCTCTCTCTCGATAGTACCAAATGTGCACAAAGATCCACATGACTAAAAAATATGCCCCCTCAAAGATTGACCATGGTCACCCTCAACTAAAGGAGTGGCACACTGAATGAGAGTCTCTGTCAGAGCACTAATTGCACCTAGTGTGTCCACCTCTACATGTTCCTTCACAACGGAAGGAATACTAACATGGTCCACCTGTGGCTTGCCAATAGGAACCCTAGGTGCATTAGGGTCACAATGTTCCCCCACTCTATCAAATGATGACCCCCCTCCTCTACCCTAAGAATCTAGAAATTTAAAATAATTTGGCACCTCCTTGAGTACAAACTCGCAATAGAGTTTCCTCAAGAAATATATAGGAACCTCATGATTTTTATAGGGAGGGGAATCAAAGACCATCCACCATCTCTCCCAAAAGTTAGTTTTAATGTCTTCATTCAAGCACCAATGAATTGGGAATCTCCTTGTTGTAGTTCTAAGAGTATTAGTGTTCCTTGGTTTTTTAAAGAGTTTGCAAATGTCATCTTTTTTTATTTATTTCTTTTTTATGTCCTCATATGATAATTTATTTGCATAATATTATTTTTGTTCTTCTTTTTTATCATGTCATAAATTAAGTTGCCCACTAACCAAGCCTACGTGGGTCAAGATTGATTCCAATGATTTTGCAAGTCTTTCCCTTCTAGGATTTGTAGCAATAGAATCTTTTAACCTCTTGATTAAAGATTCTAATTCTTTTTTCCCTCTTTCAATTTGGTTGATCAGATTTTCTTGTGTTCCTGGAGGAGGTTTCTCGATTGGTGGAGGTGGTTGAGGTTCATTTTCTTGGTTATTTTCTTCATTTATTTCTTCATGAGGAGATGGAGGGTTTGGTTGAGGGTTTTGTTCAAGGAGATCATTTCTTCCTGGCAATTAAAAAAACTAGATTTTAAAATCTTAATTACACATTAAATCTAAGAAAATAAATTTTAACAAAAAAAATTGCTTCAAAACTAAAATTTCAATACAAATAAGAGGCATGGGCTATAAAAACACTTACCTCTTCTTCTAGATCAAGCTTGACGACGTCGTGGAGCCATTCTTTATGCAAATTGATGGATGAATGAAATGAAATGAAATGGATTGAACAAGCAAAAGGATTTTGTCTACGTTCTTGGGAAGCCCTCTTTTACTGCAAATGCAAGTTTTTGGACAGAAAAATGGACTTTCCCAAATGCAGCAAACACTTTATGGTGTTTTACAAAGTGCATGCACACTATAGGGCGCATGCGCTTTAGTGCGTATGCACTATGGTCGATAGGGGACCAAAAAGCAAAGTGGCACCTTTTTGGTCCCCCATCTTTGTGCATATACCTCAAGAGGGTTTGATGGGAAATTATATTTAAGGACTTTATTAACCTTACCAATGCTTCAAAAATCATTAATATTTTCTTCAAACCTTCATAAACACTCCATACACAACCCTTTATAAACAATGCAACAATCAAATCACAAGGTAAGATTTCTCACTATTTTACCAATTTGAAACACTAGAAATCAGACCTAGGGAATCAGGGACCTCTATGCAACATGTAGGATCCACCTTTGAGGTTTTACAATATGGAGTACCCAATAAGGATTCATTCCTCCCATTTTCAAACCAGTTCACTATATAAAATGGAATATACATGAATTTATTTTCTCATTGGTTACCCTAACCAATCTTTGAACCCATTTTTAGAAAACTTTCCCTTTCTCCCTTGAAAATTTTACAAAATATGAAAATATTACCCCAATTGACTTACCCTACAACATCAATGGCCTATTATGACCTTATTGGCATAACAAAAGACTCACACACCCTAAAACATATCAAAACACTTGCACTTAGGTTTGATAGTTTTATGCACTTAGGGCACACAAGGGACATCATCGGTAGGGTATGTCGTTGAGAATTTCAATGTGTCAAGAGGAAAAATGGAACCATACATAGGGTAAAACCATCCAACCGAATGTGATTGTAGTGTCATTTTGCACCCACGCTGAGTAAAACGTGATATATGCTACCTAGCAACTTTGCACTAAGTGTATCTGATAATTGTTTGTAGGAGAAAAAATTACTACCCTACAAGAATGAAGTTGATTATTCAAAAACTGAGATAGGTTATTGGAGAGGGGCATAACATGACCCTATAGGTTCAAATGGATCATGTGTTGGTCCCACAGTTTACAAGAAAATACCTGTCAAAGTTTGATAGTTGTATGCACTTAGAGAACACAAGGGACATTGCTGGTAGGGTATGTTATTGAGCATTTTAGTGTGTCAAGAGGAAAAATGAAACCATACCCAAGGTAAACTCACCCAGCCAGATGTGATCACATTTTTCATTTGTGCCCATGACGAATAGAATGTAATATAGGCTACCTGAAAACTTTACACAGAGTGCATCTAAGAATTTTTGCATGAACAAAAACTGTCAATTCCAAATACTTGAAACAAACAACATGGGATAACTTAATGAAAAGAAGATGGTTTGGGTTAAGAGTTCCTAACTTTATTGGAAAATCATTAAAAAATAGAGCTTTGAGAGATGAATGTAAATGGGCTCCACCTAGACAGGACTAGATAAAACTAAATTTTGATGGAGCATCAAGAGGCAACCCAAGTATTTCAGGGGCTAGTTGTGTTGCTCACTCAAACCAAGGGATAATTATTGTAGAGCTAGCTAAACCACTAGAAATTGATACAAACAATGTTGCAAAATTTAGAGCTCTCATCAAAGGGCTCATCATTTGCAAGGAATTAGGGATTTAGGAAAGTGGAGATTGAAGGTGACTCAACTATAGTCATCAATGCAATTAGATCAAAGTAGTCTATAAATTGGAGGCTAAAATAAATTCTTTAACAAGCTTCAGCTTTGCTGGAAACTTTCAACAATGTAAAGTTTTTTTATCATATTTATAGAGAGGATAACATGATGGCAGATAGATTATCAAATCGGTTTTGATGGTTTGTTCATCAAGAAAATATATGATTGAGAATTCTCACTTGTTAATTTTTATTTCCTTTAACCTAAGCTTTATTCAAATATTTGGGTTGATTATTATTAGCTGGTCTTGTAATGTATGCAGTTCAAATTTGATGAAGAAAAGTGGGTTAAGTTTAATGCATAGGATGTAATGAGCTGGCTCCAATCCCACAAAGCCAAAATAATGACCACTTTTTTGAGAACTTTATTTAAAGAATGCTATGCCAACAAGGTGGACTTTGATATGTGTCATGCCAAAATTGATTTAGAGTTGGAAGAAATTCAATTTGACATGACAGGAAAGGAAAACATGTGTGGTAGGCTAGAATTGGTATTTTCAAATGAAGGACATCACTCTATTTTCAAAAATTGTAGTGCCTTATCTCAGAGAAATAAAAGAAAAGTATTTTAATGAGAAAGAACTAGGAAAAAGATTGATCATTTATGGCAAGTAATGATAGAAGGCATATAAAAATAATGGTGGCTATGCTCCATCCAAAATGCACCAAAAACAAAAAAACAAAAAGTCAAACTTTTTTTTCCAGATTTGCAGAAACACGGTGATTTTTTTGCAGATTTTTTGTAGTTTTTTATCACAAAATGTGCAGATCATGAAAAACATATGCTGAAAATTTCATGAAATTCTGTTGTGTTTTCAATTTTTGAAATTTGGTCAAAGGTACATTTTGGATGGAGGATAGCCGTGTCCTATAAAAACTAGAGAAAAGATTGTGCATTTATGACTGGAAATGACACCATGTTGCTACAAGCCTTGAGAAGCAAAGCAAGTATGATGGATGGAGAAAGTGGGTGGCAAAAGAGTATGGGATACAACTTAATAAGTTTGGAAATTATTACTTTAGGTGGATAAAGAACATTTACGAAAAATACCTATGGAAAGATATAGCATATGATTTAGAGAAAGGTTTAGTAATTTAGTGGTCATTGCCTTTGGCTAGCAGGAAAGGAAAATAGAAACAATTGATGGAGGTTGGCAGATGATTTGTTATAAATGAAGGATTTGCAATAAATATGAATCACACAAATGATTTTACCCCTTAAGATTGTTAAAAATCACTTGGAGCTCATTTTATCTCTCAACAACTTTTATTTTCTGTCTTACAAAGATACGAAGTTTGCATAAGCAGGTAGAAATCCAGACTCCATAGCCTTTGCTAGCATCCTCTCTGCGTGTTCCAAATTAGAAGCTTTGGAATAGGGTATAGACATCCATAAAAGCATAATAAAAGGAGCATTTTTGTCTCATATTATAGTTGTAAATGTTTTGGTGTACATGTATGCAAAATGTTGAAGCAGAGACAAGGCACACGAGATGGTTGACAAAATGCCTCAAAGGAATGTCATCCCTTAGAGTGCAATTATTGTTGGATATGCATAAAATGGAGTTATTGAAAAGGCTTTACAAACTTTCAAATAAATACAATTGGAAATTGTCAAGCCAAATTCCACAACCCCTACCATCATCTTCCATGCCTATCCTAAAGTAGGAGCTTTGGAACAGGGTATGGACTGTTAGCCCAAGATTGAAAATATATGAAAGATTGGGAAACTAGAAAAGTATATTATTATTCTCATTCATTGTTGTATCAAATGTAACAAGGCAAATATAAAGAAGTGGCAACTACAGTTATAAACTGTTACGCAAAACTGCCACAATAGAAAACAAGTAATAAATTGGAAAATAAACTAAAATAAACCTAATCTAAGTAAACATAAACCTGAGGATAATATGTTAACATCCTCCCCTTAAGCTGAAGGGGTTATGCCAAGCATTGCTCGAAACTTCTCAAACTTTTCTTTGCTCAGTGCCTTGGTAAGAATATCTGCTGGTTGATCTGCAGTGGGACAATATGTAAGGTGTATAGTGTCATCCTTCACATAATGAAAAATCAAATGAATCTTTGTGTTGATGTGTTTGGTGCGATCATGAAATACTAGATTTTTAGCCATTTTGATAGCAGATTGACTAGCAATGAAGAGTGGGGTTGAGGCAACATGTGGTGTCTGCAAGTCTTCAAGAATCCTTCGAAGCCATAATATTTCTCGAGTGGCTTCAAACGCTGCCATATATTCAACTTCAGAAGAAGAGGTAGCTAGAACCGATTGCTTTTTAGATCTCCAAGAGATTGCAGCAGACCCAAGATGCATTACAAAACTAGATGTAGATTTTTCATCAGTTGAATCACCTGCGTAATCTGAATTAGAATAGCCAAGCAAAGAAAACTAATTTGTCTTGGTGTAGTTAAGCCCATAGTGTTGAGTACCTTGCAGATATCTAAGAACTCTTTTGGTACCTATCCAATGAGTTTCTCTAGGTTGTTGCATAAATCGTGAAAGAACTCCAATAGCAAAAGAAATATCTGGATGGGTAGTTGTAGCATAAATCAAACTGCCAACAAGTTTCCTCAATACCCAAATAGTAATGAAGATGGCCCAAATCAGTCATATCAAAACCTTGTTTTAATTGGTCTGGTGTTCTTTTCCATGGATTGCATATCCTTCCAGCTCAGTCATATATACTATTTCTTTAAGATCACCATTTAAGAATTTCATTTTGACATCCATTTGGTGAATGTTCCACCCATTTTGAGCTACAAGAGCCAACAAAGCACGAATGGTGGTCCATTTTGTTGTAGGTGCAAAAGTTTCATCATAATCTATACCCTCTTTTTGAGTATAGCCTTTGGTGACAAGTCAAGCTTTGTGTTTGTCAAGTGTACCATCTACTTTATATTTATTTCTAAAAATCCACTTGCATCCAATAGGTTTACAACCAAGTGGAGGATCAATTAACTCCCATGTGCCATTTTTCAAAAGAGCTTCATATTCATTTTGCATAGCTTGCCTCCAGACTGCAATATTTTTAGCCTCATTATATGATGTTGGTTCAGAATCAACTATGAGATTAAGTTCATCAATGGACTCCAAGTTTTCTACAACATTGGATTGTTGTAGCCTTGCCTTGTAAGAGCTTCTTGTACTTGTTTTACCTATTTCATCAAGTCTTAAATATTTCAAAATTTGTTAAACCTGTTTTGCCCACTTATGAGAAGATTTTGGTTGCATAGAAGAGGTGACCATTTCATGACTAGAGGTTTCATTTGTAGCCAAGGGCTCTAAAGGTCCAAGCTCATCATTAGAAGAGGTCTCTTCTTGTTCATTTATTGGATCATCTTGAGTAAGAACTATTGGTGATATAGATTCTACATGTGAATCTATTAAAGGTGAGTCTGATGGACTTGGTATTCCCCCAAAATGTAAAATCTCACAATAATGTTCTATCCAAGGAGAAGATTTGGCAGATTTATCAAGTTGTTTCAATTGACATTCAATATTTTCACCACTTTTGAAAGTTTCACAAAATACATCACGTGTAAGGATAAATTTCTTGTTAACTTCATCATACAACCTATAGGCTTTGGAAGATTCAGAATAGCCAAGAAAAATACATTTAAAACTGTGATGATGCAACTTACTTCTTTAGTCCTTAGGAATTAAAGCATACCAAGTGGACCCAAAAATCCGAAGATGAGAAACCAAAGGAGGATACCCAAACCAAACTTCATATGGAATTGCTTGGTGGAGAGCAGACGATGGAGACCTATTACGGAGATAGATTGCAGTTCTTGTTTCTTCAGCCCAAAAATGTAATAGGATTCCCTTTAAATATAACATTGCGTGAACCATGTTCATGATGGTTCTATTCATTCGTTCAACAACACCATTTTGTTGAGGAGTACCTGGAGTAGTGAGATGATGTTGAATTCCATTTTGATGTAAATAATCCTCAAAAAGTTGAGAAGTAAATTCTCCACCATTGTCTGTTCGAATTGTAGTAATATGAGATTGAGCTTGTTTTTCAATCATAACATGAAACTTTTTAAAAATTTCAAAAACTTCTAATTTTTGTTTCAAGAAATAAATCCAAGTCATGCAGCTGTAATCATTTATGAACAAAATGAAATACTTAGATCCTCCAGCAAAATTTACAAGTAAAGGCCCACATAAATCTGAATGAATCAGCTGCAATTTTCTATGTGCTCTCCAAGTGGAGTGAGGAAAAGGATTTCTATGTTGTTTGG
Source organism: Chamaecyparis obtusa (assembly GCA_027943335.1). Lineage (NCBI taxonomy): Eukaryota > Viridiplantae > Streptophyta > Pinopsida > Cupressales > Cupressaceae > Chamaecyparis > Chamaecyparis obtusa. Next base: position 114,871 of record BSBK01003436.1, on the reverse strand, counting down.
CAAGAATACATGCTTCACATTTTTCAATTGTTTTAGGTAAAACAGGCAAGCCATCAACACCATTCTTTTGCATGATATGGAGGCTATCATAACTAATATGCCCAAATCTTGCATGCCATAAGAGACTAGTAGATAGACTACCTTCTTCAGTAAGATATGCAAAAAATTTAGAAAGAGTTGAAGTGCCATTTAGTTTTAGTAATCTTCCATCCTCACAACCAATGAATACAACTTCATTATTAGATATTTTTTTGACAATAACTTGTCCATTTTGTAATAGAATAGAGTAACCTTGTTGTCGAATCAATACTAGTGATAAAAAATTACATTGTAATTGAGGAACAAACAATACATCATGAAGCACAAAATCTAGAAGATTAGGCAATTTAAATTGAATAGTTCCTTTTCCAATAGGCTTGAGACTTGACTTATCTGCTAAATAAATTGGACCATAGGCACTTTCATGAAATTCTTCAAAGTAATCACACTGAAATGTTATATGTTGTGTGGCTCCTGAATCTAAGATCTAGGAATCATACCATAAGGAATTAGAAGCAAAGTCTGAAACAAAAAGTACATATGGATCACTATCACTATCACAAGCAAATTGGGCTACTCCTAAAATTTTATCATCTAAATATTTATCATCATTGGAGATTTTCATTTTATTTGTTTGTTTAAAGGAATTTTCTTTTAAACTTTCAATCTTATCCCATGAGAGCTTGCATTCATGTGCTTCATGACTACCTTTTCTACCACATCTTTTACAATACAAAAATTGTCTATCATTTTGATTATCATTTTTCCTCCATTGGCCTCTACCTTTTCCTCTATCACTAAAAGCACCTCTAGAAGAGATCTTATTTAGAGGTTTCTCTTGATGAGAAAGAAAAAAAATTTCACTAGTATTTTCTATTTTCCTTCCAAATGCTTTCTCACATTTAGCTAACTTTTCAACCAATAAATCAAAAGTAATGGTTTTCAATTGGTTGCTTGCTTGAAGAGACTCTAGATAAGTAGAATGTGTGGGAAGAAGTGCTTTAATAAAAGTTGTGAGATATATATCAACTTTCCCACCAACAGCATCAACATCTTGTTTTATGGCTCTAATTTCAGAAGCTAGACTCATAACATCACCATTTATCAACTCAAGATTAAATAGTTTTAACTGTAATTGAATAAACTCTAATTCTGAATGAGAATTAAATAAATTTTTTAACTTGTGAAGGGCATCCCAAGAAAATGTGCATCCTTGTATATGTCTATACACATCTCCATTAACAGAAGCTCTTATTAAAGCCAAAGCTTTTGAATTTTTATACTTCCAAACCTATTTTTCCTTAGTATCAGTTGGTTCTGCAAGCTGAGTATTTCTATTACATATATTATTCCATAAATCATTAAAAATAAGTGTATTTTCTACTTTTCTATGCCATTCTGTCCAATTATCTTTCCCAAATAATGTTTCCCCAATCAATGAAACAATAGATTGCATTGTGTAAATAAAAATAAAAAATATAATTTGCACAGTTTGCAAATTTAAATGACTGCCCAAATTTTCTTTCCATAATTTAGAAAAGAAAACAAGTTGTAAAAACTTTGAAAAATAAATAAATTGATTTCACCTAAATCAATTTTCTCTTTCTGAAAAAAATGCTCCAGTCTTCAAAAAAAACTTCATATATGAATGTATTCCAAAGCTCTGATACCACTGTTAGCCCAAGATTGAAAATATATGAAAGATTGGAAAACTAGAAAAGTATATTATTATTCTAATTCATTGTTGTATCAAATGTAACAAGGCAAATATAAAGAAGTGGCAACAAAAATTATAAACTTTTACGCAAAACTGCCACAACAGAAAACAAGTAATAAACTAAAAAATAAACTAAAATAAACCTAATCTAAGTAAACATAAACCCGAGGATAATATCTTAACAATGGACATCCATCGAAGCATAAATAATAGAGATATTTTGTAAGATATAGTTGCAACTGTCGTAGTAGACATGTATGCAAAATATGGAAGCACAAAGAAGGCATATAAACTATTTGATAGAATGCTTGAAAAAGATGTCATGATGATATAGAGGATGATGAAGGTTTTGACAGCAGTGGAGATCCAATTAAATTGGGAAGTTAGACACGTGCTCATCCATGCCCATGCCTTACTCATGCATGTTCTTTCTTGGATTCAATCTTCTGACCTTGTTGTATGTACAAACACTCCACTATTTGTTGATAATGAGATAGCCTAGCATTATTGTTTAGAAAGTTAAAAAAACCAAGTCATATGAGCTTTTTTTTCAATTTAAAATAGCTCAGATTTACAATTTCAAAAATAAGCCATGCATTTTTAACAAGATCCTTGAAACTTACTACACACATTTATTTCATGATATACAAAAGGAGATATTATCAACAACAATACAAGTTATATAAATTATAAGTGTTAAACAGTGGAAATATGTAAAGGAAATTCTTGCCAATCCTTTTAAGGTGGACAATACTATAAGCTCAGAAATATGGAGGCCATGTTATCTATCGAAAGATTCATCAACGTCATTGGTATCTTTCATATGTTGAGATCACTATCTCCATTTACTTATAAGATTAAAACAGGTATAGTGCAAATACTTCACCATACAGCTTGCACATTTTATAATTCCATGGACTCTAAAGTCATTATAACATGTTATGAAATTTTTGTCCTCATTTTTTAAATGATTTAATTCCACACATTTAGTGGAAAACTTAGTAGTCAATTATTATTTTTTCCAATAACTTTTGGAAAAGCTATTTCACATTAAAAATGAAGATTCCCCTTGATTTCTAGAGAATAGTCTTTTGTTAGAGAGGACTTGTGCCAAAAATTTGAAAATAGATTTCATTAAATTGATACTAAATTTGAAGTTAGTTTAGTGACCACGACGGCAATGGGGTTGAGTATGTTGAAGCCTGAGGTGAGGTTTGTGTAGATGGGAAATTCATTGGGGGAGTAGTTGAGGAAAGTCCAAGCTTGAGCCATCATGGCTCCGCTCACAATGTATTACAAGATTATGTTTCTTGTCATAGTGAAGGCTACAAAATCTCCCAACTCCACCTAGGAGGTATACAAATGAACTACCTGCCAAAAATAAGTTGTGGTCAAGGATGGTTTCATTTTTGGAAGTTCTTTATTTATCCAAAGTCAAATACCAATCATTCAAAATAGCCAATTGATTAGAACCACTCTTAATCTAAATAACCCACTGATGTTTATTATCCCTTTTTCCCCTACCCCCTTTTTCAAGAAGACTTTTATTTAGCCACTATCAATTGTACCTTGGTGCACAATGGGTACGCTGAAGAAGTGTGGAAGGTCAACAAGGAAAAGTTTAGGTCTACTTATTGCATATATTTAGATAGTTCATGAAGTCAATTAGGATTCCATTTAGCAAATGGTGTTGTCTTTGTAACAAAAGTCTAAATGGAGAAGTGATAACTTGAAATCAACTATGCAATCACTTATAGGGGTCCAAGCATGGTTGAAACAAAAACTTTGAATTAGGAAGACAATAAGGCTCTGTTATCAATAGGGACATGTTATGTTTGCAATAGGAGAGAGAGGGAGAGAGATAAATGGGGGAAGATGAGAGAGAGAGAGAGAGAGAGAGAGAGAGAGATGGAGCGGGTCAAGAGATTGAGATAAGGGATAGAGATAGTGAAGAAGATAGATATAGAGATGCACATGGACATGGATATGGAGAGAAGTAGATGAAGAGATCAAGAGAGAGGGGAGTTGGAAGAGATAAATATATAGAGTGACAAAGAAGGAGAGAGTAAGAGAGGGAGGGATAGAAAGATAAATTTGAGATATGAAGTGATATATATATAGAGAGAGAGGGAAAGATATAAGGGTAGGGAGAGATGGAAGAAGAGTTGTGGAGAGAGAGAGAGAGAGAGAGAGAGAGAGTCTAAACAACAAACTATTTAACACATATCTTACCAATGGGGACACTTAGTTTTTTTTTTCCAAACTTTCCCTATATATATTATTACATTTTAGTTGGCTATTTAGCCACTACCGAGAGGTAAAGAGATGGAAATATATAAAAGTGATGTAGAGATAATGAGATAAAAATAGAGATGGAGAGATAGGAGAAGCATAGATAAAGAGATATGCAATTAGATAGAGGAGTGAGGAGGGAGGGAGAGATAGATAATTAATTTATCCTAATATTTATAAGTTGAAAATATTAATTTTATGCTTCATTATTGCCAATAGAGCATTACTTTTGTCAAATATAAATTTTGCTACTTTGGTTACATTTTTTTCTTTTTTTTATATATCATAACTGCTTGTTCCATTTGTATGGTCAATATGATGATTATTCATTTTTTCTAGCACTAAAATCATAAATTACAATATATAAATTAAGGCAAGCTCAATCTAGACAACACCAAAGAGATGGGGAAGGTAAATTAAGGCAATTGTTAGCCTTTTTGCATACAATGAGGTCAATTAGTAAGATATTTAGCAAAACCTCTCTCTCTCTCTCTCTCTCTCTCTCTCTCTCTCTCTCTCTCTCTCTCTCTCACACACACACACACACACACACATGCACACAGGTCTACAAGGTGGAATAGAAAAATATTGAGGGAAATGGATGGTTAGGAAAACATCTCTAGAGATAAAGGGGAGAGAGTAAGATAGATGTAGAGAGAGAGAGGGGCTATCTTGAGCAGAACTTCTTAAAAGACCCATGATGTTCTCTAATTGTTGGCAAAAAGAAACTTAATAGGAAAATTTCTCTCCCACTTTGCAACTTTTGAGATGATTTACATTTGAAATTTATTTAAATATATAAATTAAAATTAAAATTTATCATATAATTATTTTACAATAATTAAAATTATAGTAAAATAAATAATCATAAATTAAATAAAAAGACAATAATTGAAATAAATTTCAAAATTAAATTTAAATTAAATATTAAAATTAAATAAACCAAATACAAAGTCAAAATATATCAAAATTATAATATTAAAAAATATTATAAATTAGAAATAGTTAAAAAATGACATGCTACCTTTTGCATAACTTCATAAAGGGCACATGTTATTCTCCAAAATTGTTGGCACAAAGCAAGTAATAAAAAATATCTCTATCCTTTTATAAGTTTTGATTTATATTTGAAATTTAAAATTTATTTGACTATATAGATTAAAATTATAATTCAAAATACAATTATTGTACAATAATTAAAAGTTTTATATGACAAATAATTATAAATTAGATAAAAAAATTTAAAAAAATTAAAAAAATTCAAACCTAAATCTGAATAAAATATTAAAATTGAAAAACCAAAATACAAAGTTAAAATATTTCAAAAATAATATTAATAAAAATTATAGTTTAAAAAGAGTTAATAATGAACAATAAACTATTAACTTAATAAATAAGTTCAAAAACAAATTTAATTTTTTTAACTTATTAGAATTAAAATATTAATAAAAAATGTACCTACAATATAAAAAAATATTATAAATTTAAATAATATTAATAAGAACTAAAAGATAAACTCAATATTAACAAATTAAAAATTAGCATAAAATAGAACATAAAGATAAAGGAATGAAATATTTAAAACTAAAGTCATAATTCAAATTAAATTTATAAAATCTAATAAATTTTAATTAATTCTTTAATAGTTATAAAGATAATTAATATCTAAATATTATTATAGTTAATAGTTATAGTCATAAGAACTATTATTTTATTTTTATTAATGTTGGATTTTTGAAATTCTTGTTTAAAAATAGAGAGGGGATATATAGAGGGAGAGAGGAGAGATAATAGAATAGAGATGGAGAGAGATGAATAGAAGGAGATGGGTAGAAAAAGAGGGATATAGAGAGCGAGGGGGAATGGACGAATAGGGAGAGATAATAGAGATGAGGAATTTGGGAGGAAAATGTCCACAGACTGCTAAATATTTTACTTTTATACATATCTCATACTGTGTTTATTTTAGACTCTTAAATATTAATATATATACTGGCCTTAGCCTTTTATTAATTTAAAAAAAAGTAGTCTATTGGAATAACTCGAAAAGGTAAAACCAACTATGGGCATCATTCCTATTAGACAGTTCTGGAAGTCGTTATGATTAGATGAAGCCATCCCCTGTTAAGCCGGTGTTTCATCTAACAAAAAAAATAGTGACTGTCTGGAAAAAGGCCCTCTTGTTTGGCTTTTAACTTAATTAAAGAAGATATCAGATTCCCATGTGATTAGTGAGTTGAATTCGGTATTAGTATGATTCTGATAGCTCATCTGTTGGCTACGAGGAAATTGTTAATTAATTGTCTCCCATATATCTGTATCATATTATATATTCCACATAACTTAAGATGGTAACTTAAGATGTATGATTCTGATCTTCTTGCTAGCTTTATAACTGATACGTATTATATAAACTTGATTCAAAATCCGGATAGAACAATAAGTTCAAAGAATGTCTGAGATTGTGAAGTAACTTCTTAAGATGAGATAAACTTCAAATGTGCTATAGAAGAATTAAGATGAAAAATTAATGTATATACATTTTAATTAATCTTTTTTAATATTGTTTATATAATTTCTTTTTTGGCAAATTATTAGTGTAGGGGGTAGCTCCTTCGAATTAATCAACAAATAGGTACAATGTTTTAATTACATAAAGTGAATCAAGAATCAAATAGTTTTTATTGTTTAGTTATTGCAATGACTCTTATGTCTTTATGAATCTCCATTTCATTCTATTTTCTATCATGGGAATTTACGTCGAGGATGATTCTTAGATTATCTCATTGAGAGGAATCACTCGAGATAACATTATTCATATGATCTAAGGCTTCTTTGGACAAGAAAATAGTAGCACAATTTGTAAAAGATATGTTTGATGGAGTAATGTTGAATTCCTTCCAAAAGCTTGTATATTTGTTCAATCCAAATTCAAGAAATTTCTTGTTAGGGGCAGCACAAGATGTGATGTCGTTAATGCCAAGCATTGAATCACTCTCTATGTCAATCTTATTGAGATTTCACCCCTTGCATTCTTCAAGGCCTTCATGAATTGCATTGAACTCCACCACATTGTTTCTGCCATTTGAGATAGTCACTATGTGTATGCAAATGAAGACATCTTTAAGGTCCCTTATAATGGAATTAACATTGGATTGGCCTTGATTCTCAAATGCACCATCAAACGTCAACTTCAGATACTCAGATGAAGGAAGATACCATCTCACAAGTCTTGCCCCTATCACCTTTTGTCATGATGAAGTTGTCACTAGGTACCTTTAGGTGAGTCCATAATATTGTAATCTGATCGTCCCAAGTAGAAAATAATCTACACTTCCCACTGTCAATTAGTATGTTTTAGTGTTCATCCCAATCTCTATTTTGCTCATCAATTTATCTATATAATATTTAATATCTATATATTTGTCATTTAATTATATATCTATTTTATAGATTAAATGCATACTATAATTATCCTCATTTTTATAAGAGTAACTTCTCTCTAATAAATTCTTTTAAACTTAAATATAGATTAATGTAATATACTATCATAGATTAAATTAAATATTATAAATAATATAGTCTTTGTCACACACATAAAAAATTAAATGAATCTATAATACATAATATTAAAATGCTAGTCATAATGATTATTGCACTTGCAATATAATAAATAAAATAAGTAATAATATTACTTTAAAAATAAATTTGCATCACAATATATATACTCTTTATATTCAAGGTTATGTATATTAAAACAAAACTTAGAGTATTTAGATAATTGCTAAATTAACTTCTACAAATAAGAGAAATGTTACATTAAGTAATAAAAATCTTGCAAATCATTGAATACAACATTCAAGTTTATCTGTCATTTTTTCCTTAGTTGTAACCAACAGTGTGTAGCTTTCTTTTCGTCCACTTATGGCTTTGGGTGTAGAGGGCAACGATGTGTAGCTTTTTTTATTCAACAAATTACTTATGGCTTTGTGTGTAGAGGGAAGTACACAAAGAATAAAGCAATTCTTTATGAATCTTTATTGTGATCGTTTCAATCATCTTGCAACAAATCAATGCAATTTCCACCATTGATTCTAAAACACAAGTCACTCATTTCAAATAAAGAACGTCTTCAATGTAATAAAAGATTGATAAGTAGGAGATATTTTCCACAACAAGTCAAATTGTGATATTGTTATCAAGATTCAACTGTGTAGTTTTTGAGTCAAACGCATTGACCCATGTTTTATGAGAGTAGTTCACAAGAACCCATCTCTCATGAGAATGAATGAAACACTCGGCACTCATTGCATCTCTAGATGATACTCACAGAGGTGAAGCACCGAGACTTCCCAAGAGGTCACCCATCCCAATACTACTACAGCTCAAGTACGCTTAACCATGTAGTTTCCTCCAAGGTTAAGCCCACTTTGCTTGCAACCCCATTTACAAAACCTTCAACAAGTGTCGTGCCTTATGAACCATTCATTAGAAAGCCCCTTAAGCTCAACAATTGATAAGTAGGAGATATTTTCCATATCAAGCCAAATTGTGATATTACTATCAAGATTCAACTATGTAATTTTTGAGTCAAACTCATTGACCCATGTTTCATGAGTATTTGTTCACAAGAACCTGTCTCGGCAAAGCACTAAGACTTCTCGGGAGGTCACCCATCCCAATACCACTCTAGCTCAAACTTGCTTAACCACAAAGTTTCTTCCAAAGTTAAATCCACTTTACATTAAAATCTAAAAAAAAATATAACTAATATTTAATAAATAAAAATACATAATTATCATATAACAAGAAGACATAAATATCACATGACATTTACTATCCTTTTCTACTCAATATTTGAAATTCAAAGTATAAATGAAAAAAACGTTTTGAACAACTTTTTGAGTAAAAAAAGAAGTGTATTGGATTAACTCGAAAGGTAAGCCCAACTGGTGGGCGTCATTATTAGTGAATGGTATTCAGACACCAAGCATTGGGTGTGGGTTTCATCCAACAACTAAACCCGAGCAAAGGAATATATTTTTTCCTTTTTTTTTTTTTTGCTTTCCGATTTTTTAAAGTATATAACCAGCACATTTGTTTTTTTACATATATATATTCGCCAGGTATCTCCATTATCATTAATTGAAAACGACTAATGACTATTTTATTTGCCTTACACGCCCATAAATGTCCATTCAGTTCCCATCTTTTTGGCAGCTGTAAAGAAAAATCACATTTTCCATACCAATTGAAGAAGAAATCAAATAGAACATAGGTCTATATTATATTATTTTGTTTGTCTTTTACGTTTATGAATGTCTATTCAGTTTCTATTGATTTGGTGGCAGTAAAGGAAAATTGTATTTTCTATATAGAGGTAAGGTATGTACGTCTCGTTTGTAATAGAATTAGATGTCTTCCGATAAGAAGTACTCGTAGTCCCAAATTACTGTTATCATTTGTAGACCCAAACACAAATGACTGATATGATAGACTATAAAAGAATCTTTTTTTTTTATACCAATCAAAAAAAGAACAAATAGACCAATTGAATTCTATATTGGTATTGGTTGAATTGAGATTAACACACCTAATCAAATGTTTGATTCTGATAGCTCATCTGTTGGGTACGAGGAAGCTGTTAATTAATTGTATCCCACCTATCTATATCATATTATATATTCCATATAATTTAAGATGGTAACGTAACTTATATGATTCTGATTAAGAATCCAGATAGAACAGAAAGTTCAAGGGATGTCTGGGACTGTTTATCCTTGTGCAGGCTGCAAGATTCGACATAGAAAATGTGGAGATAAATGCGTTCTTGCTCCTTATTTCCCACCAAATGATCCTCCTAAGTTTTTAGTAGTACACCAAATATTTGGAGCAAGCAACATAGTCAGAATCCTTAAGGTATAGAGCATGAAATTCTTCTTCAAGATTTTGTCTTAGAATGTCATTGATATTTTCCTTGAATGGATTATTTGGTGTTGATCATTATTGGCAAATTCTCTTTTCGGTTCATTCTTTACAATTTTTTTGTTTTTCATTATGATTTGGGTTGATAGCTCGTTATTGTGTTCGAACTGTTTCAATTTAGATTTTGTCATTTCTTCTTGATCTTGGTGGAACTTAATTTTTATTGTAGGATCTTTATTGATAGTTATTGGTGTTTGGAAATATTTATATAAACTTTCTCAGCTGTAAAATGAATATGTTCATTTTTGTTTGTGCCCCATCAACCAAAATAATAAAGTATGACATTTTTTTCATGATGGTGCCAATCAAAAGCATGAAATTTTTTAACTTCGTATAATTTTTTAGCAATAATATTTGAAACCAAACTTTATGGTCTATCATATAGAAAAGAGAAATCAGATCAAACTTTATAATCTATCATATCAAACTTTATAATCCATCATCAAAATGAAATAACGAAAAGAAAAGTTTAATTTTGATTGTAGATTATAAAGATTGATTGCAACGTTGATGTCATCAAATCCAGAAATCTATATAAAAATCAGTACATATTGCTTTCTAATAATAGGTTGTTTTGAAATTGCAGGATATTCCAGTTGAGAGTAGAGCAGATGCTGTAAGTAGCATGGTGTATGAAGCAAGTGCGAGAGTGCAAGATCCAATCTATGGCTGCACTGGTGCACTTTTTCGACTGCAGAAGCAATTATTACACCTGCAATCACAACTTGAAAACACACAAGCAGAGCTCCTCAATGCACAGGCTAGTCTAAAATCTTGCCCAACTGGGTTTTCTAATGCTGGTGAAGCTGGAAGTACATTAGGTGTCTCCCAAGATATAGGAAAACATATGGATGACATTATCATTCTGCAAGATTATGAATACCTGTTTGGATTGTAAGGCATAACGTGCTGCTTTTAAGAGGAACAGCTTATCATTTCACCAAATAGTAACCAAATTTTGATTTCTCGAATCCATGCATATGATGTTATATAGCTTTAATCTCAAGTTATAAATGAATAGAAATCTATTATTTTTAAATATTTGTTATATATTAGAGGATTCAAGTGTATAGTTTTGTATTCAAATTTATTGATCTATGTTTCATATTTTTCATAAGAATTGATAGTAAACTTAATATTGATTGCATTTAAATGATGTTCACAAAGGTGAAACATTAGGTTATCAAGTATTTATGTTTGAAATATTTGATCATTTTGTTCTGAAATGTCTAAAATATGTTTTATTCCAATTTGTAGTCTTATGAGATACAAGCCAAAAGACTAAAGGTAGAATACAAATTTGATTATGATCATTTAAAATTATGAATAGCTAGAATTACTATTTGATCAATTGAAAATAAAAAATAATTAAAAGATATATTTACTTATAAGAGACTAAAGGTAAACAACATCATATCTAAACAATTGTTTCTAGATCCCTCAAAGGCATTAAATGTTATATGAGTTTACATTTTAAACAAACCTATCATACTAATAAATAGATCATAGCATAAGGTAGACCAAGAATATTTCTAAATGAAAAAATTATTAATTTCAATACTTTCATGATAGACATGTTATAATTAACTTACATATTAAAAATTAAATTTAATGTAAAAAATAATTTATTAATTAAAAGAACATTCAAACGATCAAAATTTCAAGATTTCTTACACAATGTTAAAAATATCAAATGTTGTCCTAATATGTCAATATTAACTTGAATTATGTAAATAAAATATATGTTAAAATTTAAAAACTAAAAATTATTCAAGTTATCATTTATTTTGATTAAATGTCCTAGAATAACATAGACTAGAGATTAGTCTGTCACACTTACTGTAAATATTATATTATAAAGACATGGTATTTCTACAACCCATGCGAATGATCACACTTTGTGATCCATCATCAAGATGTTAGAGAGCAAACAAAATGGATCATGAAATGTAACCTGAAATGTTGATGCAAAAAGTATCACATAATTGAATCCAGAAGCAGCTAGACCATCTTATATGTTGGCAATTATTATATTAATTTTTTTTCTTGATATGTGATATGTTTGACACTTAACCTTAACACATTTTGTTATGAATAAAAAGTAAAATATAATTATTTAAAAATAAAATAATCTATTAAACCTATCAAAACAACACTTAGAATTCTAGAATAATTTAATATAGAACCCAAAAAAATAATCTATAAGATCTAATAAAATCACATATAGATATGTAATAATATATGAAACTTTATGAATAACATTTAGAAATAGAATAGACTGTAAGATTCAATAAAATAACGTAATATCCTTATGTTAATTTGGCACCAAATACTTCTCACATACAGCAGTGGTACAAACTAGGCCCTCTAAATAAGCATCGTAACGTAAGTATGTTTTTACCATGCAACCAAGGCAGCAGCTATGTAGCCACAAAAATCTTTAGTTGTACAAAGGGGAAACACTTAGTTTTGTTAGAGTAATAAGTTGTTTTTCTTATTAATTAAATCATATTGATTTAATTATTAAGTCACTTATTATCTTTTTCTTTACTTAAGCTAAACTTTAGGCACATAATGATTGATTCTTTTATTAATTATTAGTATGCAACCTAGGTTTCCTCTTTAGGGTTTTGATCTCCTTTATAAGGATTGATCTCTCTTGTAAACATATAGAACATTCATTTTAATTGATTGCAAATTTTGTTTTTGCACATCAAGAATGTCTCCTCTTTCATGGATCCTTGCATTCAGGCCTCCTTAGTTTTTGTTTCTCTCTTTCTGTGACAGGTGTTTGCATGCAGGTGTTCTTGGGAGTTGTGGGTTGTTTTCTCATCAACTCCAACAAGATTTTTTTTTTCAAAAATTTGTAAAAAGTTAAATAAAGAAAATATTTTATATGGCTGAAAAGTCACTATCTACAACCAAGAACCTATATGGTAATGTATTTCATCATATGATAAAGTACCCATACGGAACTGAACTTCATCCATATGGTGGTAGGTTCTCGGTCGTGCAATAGAACTTCCTTCACATACGCCGACAACAATATCCACCCATACGTCCCCTAGGTCTATGCAATCCCTCTTTGACACTCCCTTTGTACAACCAAAATGCTCATACTATGTCAATGGTAGTGCTCTTTTCAGAATGGTACATGCACAAAATAAATGATTCCTTCTTTCGATTATATTTCTCAAAATAATGGAATATTTTTCTTAATTAATATAAGGTAGATGCAAAGATGAAAGCTCACATAGAGCATATGAATCACAATACACTGGATATAGATTGTCCCAAAATATTAAAAGGCATGCAGATTAGGGTGAAGAGTGACTCCCACCGAAACTGAAGATGCTAGAATATAGAGGATCTTGCACCTTTGAAATAGCAAGCAATGCTAAATTCCAACTGGAGTTGTAAATACATAAGGAACATAAAACTTCACAATGATCTTCTACAATGTAAACTATGGCCTTATGATTTTTAGAGCTCCAAGAAATTTCCTGAAGGGATACAAGAAGGTCGACATTACTTTTTATTTTATAATTAAATTAATTAAAAGGATTTGTAAGATATTATTAAATTTGGGACCACTTAATTAATTAATTTAATTAAGTTATTTAAATATTCTGGGGACATTACAGTCCTCTCATCCCAAGAATTGCTTGCCCTCAAGAAATTGCAAACTCAGATGTTCCAAAATTTGTTCACTCTCCCAAGTGGCATCTTTGACCGGAAGATTCTTTCAATGAACTAGGTGCTCCTTGATGGTGCATGACCTCAGCTTCCTTTCTCTGACATCAATGATCTCTTCAAGCTCCAAAACAAGTTTTCCCTCTCCATCAATAGGTGGAAGTTCTTTAGAAATTGTGACACACTAACCGACCGCTTTTCTAAGGCATGAAACATGAAAGACATTGTGACTCTAAATTCCTCTTGGAAAATCCAACTAGTAGGTAAATTCTCCCACTCTTTGTACCACTCAATATGGTCTATAGAAACAAGGCTTTATCTTCTTGGTGCCACTTTTCTTCAAGGAAGATTGTATATACGGTTACAGTCAAAGATATACCAAATCTCCTACTTCAAGACTTCATTAAATCATGTGCCTATCGACATACATCTTCTTCTGATTTTGAGTCAGTTGTAAGTTATCCTTGAGAGACTGAAGGATATCCAAACTCTTCTGCAACCAGTCCTTGGCCCTTGGTGCATGACTATCACCTAATGTTGGATCCACAAATGATGAGGCCTCATAACCATAAATTTCCTTGAATAGATGACATACTTATTGACATGTAGTAGGTATTTTTATAGCAATGCTCACCTAAATGAAGCCAACGGATCCATACTTTCTATTGTGATGCAACATAGTTCCTCAAGTATCCCTCCAACCACTTGCTCACAATCTTTGTATGACCATATTTTTGTGGTTGTTAGCTCATGCTTGGTGATAACTCTATACTATTCAAGTGAAAAAATTTCATCCATAAGGTGTTGAGGAAATGGTTATCAATGTTGCTGACAATGTTTCACAAAAGGTTATGCAAGTAAAAAATTATTGGAAGAACAACTTTGCTACATGAGCTGCCTAAAATCCCATGGGAATGACAAATAAATGTGCATATTCAGTCAAATGGTCCATCACAACATAAATATAATCCTTTTCTTGCACCTTGGGAAGTCCAGTGGTAAAGTCCATCAAGATGCTTTCCCATTTGAAATAGGGTATTGGCAAAGGTTGAAGTAACCCCATAGGAAAGGTATGCTCATATTTATTATATTGGAAAGTGGAACATTCCCTCATGTACTATAGTACATCATCATTAATTCCCTTCCAAGAAAACATCTCTAGAATTTTCATGTAAGTCTTGAGGTACCCTAGGTGTCTTGCCAAAGGTAAATCGTGAACTACCCTCAAAATCTTCTCCTTTGTCTTTGATTCGAGTACCAAATAAATTATATTCTTGTAGTGGATTATATCATCAACCACCTTGTACATGTCATCCTTTATTTGACCATCCATCAAGTAGCACACAAAGGTGTTCTTCGAGTACTCTTGACCAACAGATGTTCCTTCCAATCTGACAAAATCTATGATAGTGAACATATAAAAAAATTTCTTGAGAGTGCATCGGCCACCACATTCTTCTTCCCCTTCACGAACTCAATATAAAAATAAAATTATTGGATTTTTATCACCCATTTATGTTTCCTCTTGTTCAATTCCTTTTACACAAGATAATATCTTAGACTATTGGGTCTATCCTCACAAAAAAATCTCATGCAACAAGGTATTACTAAAACTTAGCCAATATGTGCATGATGGAAAGCATCTCCTTATCATATATCAAGTATAGTCATTTGACTCCTAAGATTTTTTTACTCTCAAATGTGATGGGGTGGTGATCTTGCATTAACAACACTACAATGCCTTCGCCTGATGCATTGCACTCCAAGATAAAGGGATGAGTGATGTTTCGTAGTGCAAGTATGAAAAATGTACTCAAGTCTTCTTTCAATCTAGCGAAGGCTTGTTGTGCCTTCTCATCCCAATGAAAATATCCCCTCTTTGTTAGGTATGTCATTGGTGCTCCTATCTTTGAAAACCCTTTCATAAATCTTCTATAGTAATTGTACAATTCAAAGAACCCACGCAGCTATGTGAGTGTCCTAGGTGGGGGCCAATTAGGAATTGCCTGAATCTTCTTTTGATGCAATTGAATCCCTTGGGCACTGATTACATGACCCAAGTAAAAATATTTTAGTTATCCCAAATTCACATTTGGACCTCTTTCTAAAAAAGGAGTGACACCATGATTCCTAATACCTCATTTAAATGTCTCAAATGTTACTCCCATGTCTTTTTGTAAATAAGTATGACATCAAAGAACACTAACAAAAATATATGCAGCTTCTTATTGAAGATGTGTTTCATGCGGGACTGGAAGGTTCCTGGAGCATTATTCAACCCAAATAGCATGACCAATAATTCATAGTGTTCATAGTGGCAATGGAATATTATCTTCTTGACATCTTGTTCCCTTGTGAAGTTCTAGTGGTACCCAAAATAGAGATTAATCTTGGAGAAGTAAACTGCTCTTTGTAATTCATCTAATAGCTTATCGATCCTAGGAATGGGGTATCTATTTTTTATGGTATTCATGTTGAATGCTTGGTAATCAATGTAGATCTTCAGGGTGATGGAATATGGATGAAGTGACTGAGAGGGGGGGGGGTCAATCAGTCAACCATAAAACACTTCACAATTATTTCTTTCCAGATCCCTTAGGATATCTTAATGAATATTATCTGTTTAACACTCGGTAAATAGATTGCAGTAACTTTGTAGATGCAAAAAGTATTAGTAAAATTATCTTTTAGATATTCATCAGCACTTGTATATGATTAAGATAACTATTAAAAACATAAGAGACACAAGATTTAACGTGGAAACCCAATATGGGAAAAACCACCAATGTATCTAGATACTTATTTTCACTTTTCTGAAGTGATGCCCGGTTAGAAGCCAACCCGGTAAAAGGTTACAAAACACACTGTTAGGTGTGACCTTGTTAGAGGATTTAATCACCCTGCTAGGAGTGGCCTGGTAAGAGGTCTTGAGAACAATTCAATGGAATTGTCACCTTGTTAGAGGATTTACAATATGGTTGTTAAACTAACTTGGTTAAGAGATTTAGAATTCACTGTTACAATGATAAAAAGGTAACAATGAAAATGACCTGTATAATAATGCAACTGCCTTGCTGATTACAGATCTCTGTTCTGTATGAGTGTGATCCTTCCTGATCGAATATATCTTTGCTGCTCCTCAAGGATATCTGGCTATCCTTCACAATTTTGCACACACCTTTCCTGTTTTTCTTCTATATATCTTCTGCTATATTTCTTATTTATTTTTCACATTTGACCTTTTATTTATATGATTTTAGATTTGTCAAATCGACATTACTTAGTATAACAGTCGGCTGAAATAAGCAAACTTTATTTGCAAAGATCCTTCAAGGGCCGACAGTGCTCGGTGACCATAATGAAATTTTCTACAATCTTTTGGAGATCGAGGGAACTCGGTAAACACTGATAATCCTTTTTCTTCGATAATTGACTGAACTCAGTAAACGCTAACTTTTCTTCGACAACCGACTGAACTCGGTAAACACTGATTTTCTTTGATAACCGAGTGAACTTGGTACATGCTAATTTTTCTTTGATAACCGAGTGAACTCGGTAAGCACTAATTTTAATGCCAGGCAGACCGACTAAGCTCGGTAGGTACTGAATGTTGCGAACTATGACATTGTGTGACATCAAAGACAATACATAATTTGAGTAGCAATTTTCTTCAGACAATTGTTTCCAACAATCTCCCTCTTTGGCATTGATGGCAACACAATATGTCATAGCATAAGAAATTTGAAAGGATTAGCTCGGTTCAGATTCAAATCTCCCTCTATTAGCAAACTTCCTTTTTCTTAAAAAACTCTTCCTTCTGACTATTGAAAATTTCTTGAAGTAATAGCAAAGACATAGCAAACACTCCCTCTTTGACAACACATGCCAAAGACAATTCACATATTACCGGTGTAAACTAATGTACCTCAAGTACAGATTCATATGCAATGATTCCTTGAATATGCTGCATCAACATGTTGATTTTCAATCATGTTCTGGTTGATGCATCACTAAAATTGTATTTAGTGAGCCTCGGATAGGGGAATGACCCCTAACTTACCTCTTAGATACACAAATGCATCCTTGGGTAATGGTTTGGTGAAAATGTCTGCAATCTGCTCTTTTGTATGAATATATTCTAATCTGATTTCCTTGTCCTGCACCAATTCTCTGACAAAGTGATATTTAATAGCAATGTGCTTGGTTTTGGAATGCATTACTAGATTCTTTGAAATGTTTATTGCACTTGTATTGTCACAAAATATAACAACTGGTTCTTTGATTTCAACCTTCATACCTTGTAATAACTGTTTAAACCAAACAATATTTGAACAATTTACTGCAGCAGCAACATATTCTGCTTCAGCTGTGGATTGAGATGTGCAATTTTGCTTTTTACTGGTCTAGGATACCAGTCTTTTTCCAAGAAAAAATGCTCCACCACTTGTACTTTTTCTATCATCAATGTTCCCTGCCCAATCAGCATCAGTAAACACTTTTAAGCCTAGATTGCCTCCAAATTTATACCACAAACCATATTCTTCAGTTCCTTTTAAGTACCTTAGGATTCTTTTGATTGCCATCATATGATTTTCCTTAGGTTTTGCTGAGAATCTTGCTACTATACCGACTGCTAAGGCAATATCAGGTCTTGTATGTACTACATACTGCAATTTTCCAATCATAGATCGGTATAAGGTCTGATCTACTTCTTTTGAATCATCATTTTTGGTAAGTTTCAGTCCAGTACACATGGGTGTACCAACTGGTTTTGAATCTTCCATACCAAACTTCTTAAGTATTTCCTTAATGTATTTAGATTGAGTAATGTATATACCATTCTTGCTTTGCTGAATTTGAAGACCAACAAAGAATTTTATTAAACCAAACATAGACATTTCAAATTCTTTGTTCATTTCCTCTGAAAATTCTTTGCACTGATCATCATTCCCTGTAAATATAGTATCATCTACAAATATTTCTGCCAATACAATTTTGTCATCCGGACCTTCTTTAATATACAGATTGCTGTTATCATTGGGTCTTTTGAAATTAATCTGAATCAGATAGTTATGGAGTCTTTCATACCATGCTCTAGGAGCTTGTTTCAAACCATACAATGCTTTGTGTAACTTGCAGACCATGTCCTTTTTATCTGGATCAACAAAACCTTTAGGTTGTTCAATGTAGACTTCTTCATCAAGAATTCCATTGAGAAATGCAGATTTTATATCCATCTGATATACCTTAAATCCTTTATGTGCTGCATAAGCAAGTAGAGTTCTTACACCTTCTAATCTTGCAACAGGAGCAAAAGTTTCACCATAATCTATACCTTCTTCTTGAGAATAACCTTTACATACCAATCTAGCTTTGTTTCTAGATACTTGACCGTCTTCATTCAGCTTATTCTTGAATACCCATTTTGTTCCAATTACATTCTTATCTTTAGGTCTAGGTACAAGAGTCCATGTTTTGTTCTTTTGTATTTGTTCTAATTCTTCATTCATTGCTTCAATCCAACTTTCATTTTTCAATGCATCTTTGATATTTCTAGGTTCAAAATCAGTAAGCAGACATGTACCTTTTAGCTTGCTTCTTGTCATAGTACCATCTGATTTGTTTCCAATAATTTGATCTGGTGTATGATGTCTTCTGACATATTTGGCTAGTATAGGTTCCTTGCCTTTTGAATGAGTCATGTTGTTGTCTTCTAGGATCTCTTCTTCAGGTTGCTCAGGCTTGGTAGATATTTGCTCGGTAACTTCAGGCTGAGACTCGGTTTGAACTTCTTCCTGTGACTCGGTTTGAACTTCTTCCTGTGACTCGGTTTGAACTTTTTCCTGTGACTCGGTTACTGTGCTAGGCTCGGTAGATATAGTTTCCTCATTGATAGTTGTGTCTGGCAATGTTTTAGGTTCAATGTAAATGAATCTCCTGTAGTTTTCAGGTTCCCTTTTGCTTTCTTCTTCGGTCTTTTCTACAAACTCATCAAATTTTACATGTATACTTTCTATGACTTTGTGAGTAGACAAGTTCAGACATTTGTATGCCTTGCTTTTGCTAGAATATCCTAGGAATATTCCTTCATCACTTTTCACATCAAATTTATTTCTTCTGGATTCTTTTAAGATATAACACTTGCTACCAAATACTTTCATGTAACTTACATTGGGTTTATAGCCATACCATAATTCATAAGGAGTTTTGAATGTGTCTTTCTTCAATTGTACTCGGTTCAATGTATGAACTGCAGTGCTGATAGCTTCCTTCCAGTACTTTATGGCGATGTTCTTTTCTATCATTAGAGTCCTTGCACAATCCATAATAGATCTGTTTCTTCTTTCTGCTATTTTATTCTGCTCAGGAGTTCTAGGAGCTGATACTTGTCTTTTGATTCCTCTTTCAATGCAAAAGTTGTTAAATTCATGGGAGATGAATTCACCACCTCTGTCTGATCTTAAGCATTTCAATCTTTTCCCTGTTTCCTTTTCCACTCTTGCCAAGTACCATTTGAACTTTTCAAATGCTTCTGACTTTTCTCTTAAATACATAACAGTCATCATTCTAGAATAATCATCAACGAAAAGAATAAAGAATTTATCTCCAATATAGCTTTCTATTCCAATAGGTCCACATAAATCAGTATGCACAATTTCCAAAATATCTTTAGACTGATAGTTCTTACTCTTAAAACTAGTTTTACTCATTTTGTCAATCTGACAATTCTTACATAGACCAGTATCAGGTTTCTTCAAAGTAGGAATGCCTGTTACCTTCTTGAATTTGCTTATTTTCATCATGTTATCAAAATTCACATGACATAACCTTTTGTGCCATAGCCAACTTTCTTCAATTTGAGCAATAAAACATGAATATTCACTAAGATCAAGATAAAATAAGTTACCTTTTGTTTGTTTGCCTGATCCAATGAGTTTTCCTAGTCTTGCTTGACTATTCATGAATTCAACCTTGAAACCAGTGTTGATTAGCTGTGCTACACTTAGAAGATTATGTTTTAGTCCTTCAACCCAATAAGCATTATCACATATGAGTTCTTTGGTTAATGAGATTCTTCCTTTTCCTTTTATACAACAAGGTTCATTGTTTCCAAATCTTACATTGCCACTATCACAGTCTTCTAGGTATTCAAATTTTGTCTTGTCACCAGTTATGTGATGTGAACATCCACTGTCTATTATCCATATATCATCTTTGCTTATATGAGAAATAAGTGCCATCTTGTCTTCATCATCATCAGATTCATCTTTTATAGCAATAAAGACAATTTCTTCTTCACTATCATCAGAATCTTTAGCCATAAAACATGTTTTCTTACCTTTATCCTTGAATGATTTGAAATTATTTTTGCCATAGTACTTGTGACCTCTCTTCTCTTCCTTGGCTTGCTTGTTTGGGCACCTAGCTGCAATATGTCCAATTTCTTCACATGAAAAATAGATTAAAGGAGTTTTACCTTTATATTTACCTTTCCCTTTAGAGTACTTCTTTGCAAGTAATGCTTTTACAATTTCAAGATCACTATCAGAACTTTCTTCTGATACTTCTTCACTTTTTGACTGAACTTCTTTTATTTTCTTGTTCTTTCTTAGTGAAACCTTGGCCTCAAATGCTGACTCAATATTTTTGGAATTTGGAACATAGTTGTCATAGTTGTCTAATTCAAAGGTTGTCAATCTTCCAACTAAAGCATCCAAAGTTATATTGTGGTTTGTTTCACATCTTCTTTCCTGAATAGCTGATACTCTTATTGCATAGATAGGGAGTAATGTTCTGAGTACCTTGCTTATAACAATTTCATCAGAGATTGTTCCTCCAGAAGCTCTAATTGCAATGACACTTGCTTTGATCCTTTCAACATATTTTGTAATGTTTTCATCTTCTTTCATATTCATCTTGTCAAACTGTCCTCTTAGGCTTTCTGCTTTGGCTCTTTTCACATTTGCATCACCACCATATATTTTCTTCAGATTGATCCACATTTCATATGCAGTAGTGCATTCTTTAATATCATCAAATTCTTCATAGCTGAGAGCTGATGCAATGTCTATCATCATGGTGTTATGATTCTTTTTCTCTGCAATGTCTTCAACAGTTAATGCGCCAGTAGGAACTATGTATTCTTCATCAATGTATTTGCATCCTAAATCACTAATGGAAGCCAGATGAAGTCTCATGAGACCTTTCCATGCTGAAAAGTTATCTCTATTGAGCTTTGGAATTTCTCTCTTGTAAGACATCCTGATCTTTAGCTTAGGTCCTTGAAACCCTTCCTGCAAGCACCAAAAGCTCTGATACCAATTGATAGAATATGGATGAAGTGACTGAGAGGGGGGGGGGGTGAATCAGTCAACCATAAAACACTTCACAATTATTTCTTTCCAGATCCCTTAGGATATCTTAATGAATATTATCTATTTAACACTCGGTAAATAGATTGCAGTAACTTTGTAGATGCAGAAAGTATTAGTAAAATTATCTTTTAGATATTCATCAGCACTTGTATATGATTAAGATAACTATTAAGAACACAAGAGACACAAGATTTAACGTGGAAACCCAATATGGGAAAAACCACCTATGTATCTAGATACTTATTTTCACTTTTCTGAAGTGATGCCCGGTTAGAAGCCAACCCGGTAAAAGGTTACAAAACACACTGTTAGGTGTGACCTTGTTAGAGGATTTAATCACCCTGCTAGGAGTGGCCTGGTAAGAGGTCTTGAGAACAATTCAATGGAATTGTCACCTTGTTAGAGGATTTACAATATGGTTGTTAAACCAACTCGGTTAAGAGATTTAGAATTCACTGTTACAATGATAAAAGGTAACAATGAAAATGACCTGTATAATAATGCAACTGCCTTGCTGATTACAGATCTCTGTTCTGTATGAGTGTGATCCTTCTTGATCGAATATATCTCTACTGCTCCTCAAGGATATCTGGTTATCCTTCACAATTTCGCACACACCTTTCTTGTTTTTCTTCTATATATCTTCTGCTATATTTCTTATTTATTTTTCACATTTGACCTTTTATTTATATGATTTTAGATTTGTCAAATTGACATTACTTAGTATAACAGTAGGCTGAAATAAGCAAACTTTATTTGCAAAGATCCTTCAAGGGCCGACAGTGCTCGGTGACCATAATGAAATTTTCTACAATCTTTTGGAGACCGAGGGAACTCGGTAAACACTGATAATCCTTTTTCTTCGATAACCGACTGAACTCAGTAAATGCTAACTTTTCTTTGATAACCGACTGAACTCGGTAAACACTAATTTTCTTTGATAACCGAGTGAACTCGGTACATGTTGATTTTTCTTTGATAACCAAGTGAACTCGGTAAGCACTAATTTTAATGCTAGGCAGACCGACTGAGCTCGGTAGGTACTGAATGTTGCAGACTATGACATTGTGTGACATCAAAGACAATACATAATTTGAGTAGCAATTTTCTTCAGACAATTGTTTCCAACACAGGGTCCTATCCTTATTCTTCACCAATACTACCAAGGAAGCAAAGGAACTAGAGGTTAGCCTAACCCATTCTTTGTCAAGGAGTTTTTGGACCATCTTCTCTATCTCTTCTTTGAACTTCTTAGGATGCTAATTTAGGGTGTGGTGATAACAGGCTTGGCACACTCCTCCAACTCAATGGTTTTCTCAAAACCTTGATGTGGGTGTGTACTAGATGGAATTTCTATGAAGACCAAAGTGTGCTTGTCCAACACTACCTAAAGCTCATCATCCTGGTAGTAGGCTTGTTTCCCACACTAAGGCTTGGTTGAGACCAAACATGGTGTCACCCACATAACCTCATCATGACTAAAAAATTCTTCCATCTATTTCAGTATGATCTCACTTGGACCTCCATTTGACATTCCTCTTAGCACCACCTTGTTTCCATCCACTTTGAATGATAATTTCATCCTTTTCAAACTTTGTGTTTACTAGTCAAGGATCTCCATCCATTGAGTGCCCAAGATAACATATATGTATCATCCAAATCTACAATGAAGAAATCATATGTTACTATATAGTTCCCCATGGTGATGTTGAGTTGTAGAACAAAATGATTACATGATAGAATATTTTCTACTTCCACCTTGACCTCAAACCCCTCAGGCTCCTCTATACACAAACTCTTATTAGTGACAATTGATGAGTTGATAAAATTAAGTGTGGCCTCGATGTCGAGCATAAATATGACTCACTTCCCTTGGAGAGTAACACAAACTTAGAATACACTACACCTTGGAGTGTTGGATAGTGCAGAAGTAGTGCCTCCCCTTCAAACAAGTGTGGCAATCTTCTCTTCCTAGCTCATTTCTTCTTTAATCTCATCTCCTTCCTCAAGCTTAGACTCTTAATTCTCCCCCTCGCTATTGGACCCCACCTCAATGTAGTATATTTTTTCCTTTCCTAAGAATTGGTGCCCTATTTCTCGTGGCTCCTTATAGGTATAGAAAAGATTTATCCTCTTGAGCTCCTTCCTGATGGCTTTGTGTAGACACCTAAAATTATCCTTTGCACTCTAATTTTGTTTTTTATTAAGATTTTTCCTTAACATTATAGTTGATTTTATTAGTCGACTATAATCATTATATTCTTTTATTTATTTAATTAAATTTACTTTAATTAAATGAATTTATTTTCTCTTGGTATTTAAAGTTTATTTAAATACTATAATATATTAAATTTATTTAATATATTTTCCCTCCATCTCCTAATATAAAATAAATTTTATTTATTTTATTCCTCCACTAGCCTAAAATTCTTCTAAACCTTGATTAAATTAAATTTATTTTAATTGAAGCAAGGAAGAGATGGAGGATGCAATAATAGATAGTCCAAACCTACACCAGCACTTATAACAACAACAACCATAGTGGAATACAACAATATAATGCTTCAAAATAGAATTTCATTCAACATGTTCGGCTGTGAGGCCTTCTGGGTTTCGGCCTTATACAATGAAATTATGAAAATAGAGACTCGGCTCTCATCATATCTTCTCTAGCTTCCTATCTATCTCTTCGCACTCTACTTCCCCCCTCTACATCAACCCAAGGTTCCAATATATATCCAGCTAAGCCACAAGTCGGCCAGTTAGGCATTTAATTACATTATAGGTCCAACCAGGAAGAGTAAACCAAAACTAAAGAAAGAATGAACAAAACTCAATGCGAGGCTACATTTAGGTCCACACATGACCCAAGAACATATTCCTAACTTAGCAAGATCCCATTTCATCATACGAAACTGTGCAAGATGAAAAACTCCATGTTTTACGTGAAACTGGCTGAAATCGATACCCGAGGAAAACGGTGATAATTCCTAACTCCTGAAGAATTAGGATTTGCGGTCTTAGGTGAAGGTATTATTTAGGTCCTCTTTAAGACCCCAAGATTGCAAAGGCTGATTCATTAAGGATCAACGGCTACATGACATGCAATCAACATGCAAAAATTAGGAAAATACGGCTCTAGCAATAAGGTAAAATAGCTCTAACTTCGACACGATCCATCCAATCCTTATGCGCTAATAGGAGAAGGTTCCAGAATAGGTCCTCAACATTGTGTTACCTTCACATAACATGAAATAAACAACTGTAGTGGCTATAATGCAAACAACATACAAGTACAGAAAATAGGAAATGTTTTTGGTTGATGCAAGATTGCTCAAAACCCAAGATGCTCCTGCATCAAACACCCCGAGTAAATAAAAAGTTATCATGACCATCTTAAGGGAATCAGGACAGGTATACCATATCTTTTCTTAACCCATATCTCCTTGTGTCCTTCATTCCATGTTGTCTTCACTTTACCCATTGTCACTCCCATCAAATCATCTTGCCCTACATTTTTCTCATCTTTCCTTTCTCTAACTGATAAAAACTGATTCTGACCATCTTTTCCACTGTTGATTACACCAGCACCTTAGTGAATCATATCTTCTCTAGACTTACTAATCAACTTGGCACCATCTGCATCTCTCTATGTCACTAGTGCCATCATTTATTTCACTATATTTTGTCAGAAAGACCATCTACCTCATAATCTCTATAAATTCCTCAGCTGTATCATTCTCTTTTCCTTTCAAACTTGGCTCCCTTTCATCCACAAGAATAGGTTCATCAACTCTCTACTCCTGATGTTTTTCACTGTCACACAAAAAACACCTAATAGCTCCACATCCCCTGGCCCCTGCTTCCTGGAAAGGTAATAACATATGCCTAGATCCACCATGCATTACCACATATGTATTTGCACGACCATCAAACATAACATGCCTATCAAATTGCCAAGGTCTCCCGAGCAACAGATGATAAGCATCCATAGGCAATACATCACATAATATTTCATCATGATAAGATCCAATCTGAAAATTAACCAATCATTTCTCTTCAATCCTAACCTTAGACACATCGTGTATCCAACTAATTTGATAAGGGTTAGGGTGGTTATTCCTTTCCAAGCTCAATTTACTAACCATCTCTTCTGAAATAAAGTTTTCAGAACT
This sequence comes from Chamaecyparis obtusa, assembly GCA_027943335.1. Lineage (NCBI taxonomy): Eukaryota > Viridiplantae > Streptophyta > Pinopsida > Cupressales > Cupressaceae > Chamaecyparis > Chamaecyparis obtusa. The sequence continues at coordinate 88,595 of BSBK01003436.1, read as the reverse complement.
GCCACCATCAAATATAACATTACATACCTTATTATTGCACTTACATCTGGTTCTAAACAAATTTATTCTTTGCACAGGTCCCTTAGCACATGTAGCTAACCTCCTAGTGATAAGAAATTCACCTTTTTCTACAACATTCTCTATGTCTTCTTCGACAGTTAGTGCAACTCTTTTTCTAGGACATTGAAAACTTCTATGACCCTTCTCACCACACTGAAAACAAGTACATGTGAACTCATTTCTCCATCTCCCTCTCTGTCCATTATTGTATTTATTAGTGACTTGACCACTGCCAGATCCTTCATCAGTCTTCTTAGGATTCTCTATCACATTACCTCCAGCAATTGTTTCACCAATCTTACCACCTCGGTTCCTATTATTTTGTTTTCCTTCAAACCTCTTGTTCAGCTTCTCCTTGTAATACCCCAAAAATAGGCTATAAGTTCATTAACCTCCTACATCGACAAATCAAATAAAATTGACATCAAAGTCCTAACCTAAGGCACATCTAAACATCATCGAATCATAATTGATTATCTTAAATTCTGCATCGAGGAATATTCCTAGCAATATTCCTAATTATCTTAATTATCTTTAATTTAATAATTATTTGGCAATAAATCACATTTATCCTAAGTTTGATTAATTGAATATTTTCATATTTAATTAATTAAACTTAATATCTTGCCACTTAATTGTTTAATTAAATTTAATTCTATCTATTATTAATTGTATTATTTAATTTTGACAATAAATCAAAATTCCTATCTTTAATTGATTAAATTCTTATTTAATTAATTAAAGCATGTTGTCATTATTTAATAATATAATTTTTAATAAAAGTTTGATAAAATAGTTAATTAACCCATAAATTAATTATTTATTTTCAAAAATCAGTTGAGTTGACGATAAATCACTTTATTTATTTATTTAATTCTTAATTATTATGCATATTCAAAAGAAACAGTTAAACTCCCAATCAGAAAATCAATGCAAGTTATTGACTTTTTGGAACTCAACATCTTTTTGGAGTTCAAAAAGCTGATCTAAACTCTAATTTGGGTTAAAAAGGTGTTTTTGCATATTTTTGCATGATTTTGAGAATTAACTATCTTTCATGATCAAATAACTCAAAAATCAAGATGAGTTAATTTGAGTGATTTATGGCTTTTATCCATGCACCTCCAAAGCCCTGGATTTCTATAAATTAAAGGCTTCAGCTCTTCACAAATCATCTCATATTTTGCACAATTACGCTGGAGAATTGGAATTGAAGAATCAAAGCTCTTGCAAATCGACATCTTTGTGAGATCAATCTTATTTTTGCATTCATATTACATATCATTGTTAGATTAGCATTGCATATCAATTTTCAATAGCATTCATAGCATATCAATTTCATATTAGCATAGATTCATATCAGTTTTTATCATTCTTATTGCATAGAAAAATCAAAAAAAAATAGAATAATTGCATTCAATCTCATATCTAGATCAATTGCATTCAAATCCTTCATTTAGGTGTCGTCTAGGTCACTGATCTCGATTAAAATCTGAGAACATTAATCTCGCACCTATTAGAAGGCAGTAAATCGCTTGGTTAGTTTAGCTTTCAATTTTGCACGATTTTGATTATCACTAACCTCTAATGTTTTACTGAGTGTTGTGTCTACAGATCAAGTACAATTTTCACACACACACTCCTCAATCTTCAATGCCATCTGATAAGCATCTCCTATAGTTGTCATCTGAACAGTAAGTAACTCTTCTTGAATACTAGGTCTCAAGCCATAAACATACCTAGAAACCTTCTCTTTATCAGCTTCAAAATGACCAGTCCTAATCAAGATTCTGTAAAACTCCTCGGTATACTCCTGCACTGATTTGTTGTTCTACTTCAAGGCTTTCATCTTCTTAAACATCTCTAACTCATAATCCACCAGGATGAATTACTTTTTCAACTTGTCAACCATTCGGTTCCATCTAGTGATCTTTTCTTAATTTCCTCTCCTACTTCTTTCCAATTGAACTTCTCTCCACCAAATATTTGCATGACCCTTCAGCTTAGTCTTTACAAATCAAACTCTATTAGGATCTTATATTTCTTCATACTCAAAGTACTCATCTATCTCATTAATCTAATCAATCAACTCTTCTAGCCTAAGGCTTCCAGAAAATGTAGAAACTTTGATCTTAGGTCAATTTTAGACATAGCCTTCAGGATTCTAGTCTCTTCTAGATCCCTGGCTTCTTCTATAGCTTCTTCAAAATGATCTTCTTCCTCAAACTCATCTTCACTATCTTCTTTCATTGTATTCTTCTTGTAGATCTTGCACTTGTTTTTACAAAGCACTAAAATCATCATGATTGATTTCCCCAGCAAGTTCCTCTTCTGAGATCTCTGGGTAAAAGCACAATAAGCTATCACCCTTTTACAAAGGAAGAGGCTAACAACACCAAAACTAAAAAACTTCAAGGGCATAAAAGTCACATTTCTATTTAGAATTTGAAGATGATGTAAACTGATGAAATATGTGAAATAAGATGAATTTTATGCTTATAATTTTTTAAAATTATTTTGGACATAAATTAATATATTTTTTTAATTTTTAAGGTCTATTTTTCATGTCCTGAAAATACAGCAAATTAGGGGGTTTACCTCCTGTCAAATAATTATAAGTAAAACATTATTTTTTCCTCCAATTTCAAAATATGTTTTAGATGACATGTATACCTAGTGCAGCAAAAAGGAAAGAAGTGTTTTCGATCTATGATTTGCCCGTTATAAGTATTCAAAGTACAACTTACATGAAATCAACAGTTTTTGTCTCCCGCCACTTTTCAGTTATCAAAATTTTTCCAAAATCCAAATAAATTATAAATTCTTGAAGAAGATTCTCTTCTCTAGTGCCTCATATAATTTTAAAAAAAAATTTAATTGATTTACTATTTTTTTTAATTTATCGAATCGGCCACTTCTCAAAGCTTTATATACCTACATGTAGTTTTTTACAAATTTGTTTAACATTTTCCAATTGAAATTATATAAAATTTATATTTCTAGAATTTTAGTTTAGAGATCTACAAAAGGGTAGTTTTAGTTTTTTGAAATTTTTAATTTGCAGAAGAGAAAAAAATACCACAAGTGGAAATTGTGCATTTTTGGTGTTTTTGAAGTTTTGGCTGCCAAGTTGGCATGCCACTTTGGATGACTCGGTCGAGTGCCACTCGGGCGAGTTGGACTCGGTCGAGTAGAACTCAGCCGAGTCCCCTAAGACGTCGGCCCCTCGTGACCGGTCGCATGGGCGACCCGTCCTTTCAATTCGAAGGCTATATATGTGCGTGATATTTTTTAAAAAATATATATCAATTGCGAATTTACATTCCTATTTTAGGATATAAGGATATTTTGAAGCAAGGATTCATTATTTTGGGGAAGTTACAAAGAAATTTTGATTTTGAAGAAGTTTGAAGACAATTTTTTCAGTGATGAAATAGTAAAACAATAAAAAAAATCTTGCTTAGATATTTGAGCAATGGGAAATAAAAGGACCAGAACAAGGAAGTATGATCGTAAAAGGGATGACCAAATGAAAGGTCATACGAAACATGTCCAAGAGCAACCGATGGATGTTAAAGAAGAACCTATCGTTGTAGAAGGTGCAACTCAACTGGGGGAGGATATTGGTAGTAGTCGAAGTATACATTTTTTTCCTACAATGCAGAATGTGATGGACATGAATGAGGAATCACTTATTAGTCAAATTGAACTGGAACACCTAGTACCTGAAAGCACTATTAAATTGCATCTCAAAAACATGTGGATGGAATATTTTGAGAGTAAATCTTTGGTGGGAAAAGCATAATTGTTTGCAAAGTTATTCAAGAAAAAAGAAATGACTCCAGTTTTGGAGTTGTTGGGTATTGATAATAGGAAAGTTGGAGGAGGTAAAGTAAAAGAGACAATAATTCAAAATTTACAAGATGCACTAAACGTTGTTAACAGGGCAGATCATAAAGGACCAGATTCAAATGTAGCTAGAAGAGCCTTGATGACTATGATAACTAGTAAGAAATTGACACGTAGAAATCAAGTTCGAGCAATTTTTGATTTACTCAACATATCTCGAAGAACTATACAGAGATATATTAGGAAGAGAAATATGTTGGATATGAATATTGAAAAGAATTGGGTACAGATTTGTAGGCTTCCTCGTAAAGACAAAATTTTTGAAGATGTAAAAAGATAGGTCATTGATTTTTGGACCAACCACTCTCGTGTTTCTTCCAATAGAAGGGGCACTATACAAATGGATGATGAAGAGACCGGTATGAATATTTCACATCCAAAACATTTTGTCGATACTACACAAAGTGAATTGTTTGAAGTATTCAAGCATGAATTTTTAGATGTGAAAATATGTCAAAGAATGTTTGAGATGTTGCGCCCTTGCTTCATACGCATAAATAAGGTTCATGAAACATGTTGTTGTCGAAATCATGTTGAGTTTCACTTATACTTGCAATCATATAAAAGGGTTATGACAATACTTAATCTAGGTATGGTTACTGGAAGTACAACAGAATTTGTAAAGTCCATTTTATGTGATAAATCAGAAGATTCAGATGAATTTAATGTCCAGTGTATAAAAAATGAATGCAATAATTGTGGAAATTTGCAGCAATTTCCTTTACAATTTGATAATATTGATGTTACAACACCAGTCCAGTGGAAGAGATTTGAATATGAGATATACCAAATGAAGACAGGAGCTGAATCAAAAAAAATTACATTAAAAGAGAGTGAATTACCGTACCTTCAGTTCATGGATAGATTTCGATCTATGATTTATCCACATATCCAACATTGTCATGGTGCACAATGGCAAGCTAAATAGTTTCATGATTCTAAAAATTGTTTCCCCACTTGGTTGTATTCTTTCAGTTGTAGATTTTGTGGAGAACTATACATTTTCCCCTCAAAAGGAGCTCCAGACTCAATATTATCATTCTGATCAAGTTGCAATATTTGTGCATGTGACCTATAGACATGCACAATACGATTTGGATGGGATAGAATCTAGTATAGATCAAAATGAATGCATTATCATCAAGGAGGTTCATTTCTATATTAGTGATGATAGGGTTCATGATAGGAGCTACGTGGCTCATTGTTTCACATGTTTTTCAACAATCTTGTGAGTCGTGGGATAAATGCTTCACAACATTGGATCTGGTCTGATGGGTGTGCAGGTAAGTATGTACATGCATTATAAATTTTCTTTTAAAAATTTTTGAGCATTTCTAGATATATTTATGTGTCACATTTAAATACATTTTTGTATTTATTTGAATTGTAGGTCAATTTAAGTCTGCAAAAGCCTTTAATTGGTTAGGCATGCAACATGCTAGACACAATGTTAAGTTTGTTTGGAACTTCTTTGAAAGTGGACATGGAAAAGGAGAGCATGATGGAGCAGGAGCATGTGTGAAGCGTGCACTCTGAAAACATGAACTTCAAGGTATGTGTACATACATTTGATATTCAACTTGTTTACTTGACTAGACTATTTAAAACTTTACATTACATGTACACATGTATATATATATATATATATATATATATATATATATATATATATATATATATATATATATATATATATATATATATATATATATATATATATATATATATATAATATATATAAATATATATATATATATTATATATATACTAAATTGTTACAAATATATCTCTCTAGGTAACATGATAGAGAATTCAAAGAAAATTGTTGAATGGTGTCAAAATCATTTCGCTGCTCGAGACACAAAATACAACAAATGTTACTTTTAGGAAGTGATAGGTATTTATTTAATTTACTTTTATTTTTCATGTTCTCAAATTCATGAAACTATATATATATATATAGGTCTGTCACGTGTGTTTTAACTTTTTTTAGATCTATATATATTGCATTTCACATTTTTCATGATTTCAAACTGAGATCTATATATCAATCCATCCAATCCAAATATCGATCGATCGAATCCCTACAATTGTCAATCAATTGTTGGAATTAGAAGTTTGCATCAAGTGATGACTACGGGACAACACAAGCCCCCACTGATTCAACTAAGAGATAAATCATGCTTTTTTGAAGATTGTATTAACAACAACACAATGAGTCAATGTGTTAGTATTGCAAATGGATATGTTTCAATATGGGATCATAAAGTGTTAATTAGAATGCATCCTTATGAAGATGATGACAATGTCATAGACATCCATGATCCTATATATTCAACTGACTATGAACGTGTTTCTGATTTAGTTGTTACAGGTGTGTATTTTTTATTTCTAGGTATATTTGTGATATATATATATTATATGAACAAGTGAGGTTTAAATTTAACATTTACTTGTACACATAAATATAAATTGTGCAGGTGATATTTTTGCTGTGGTTGTGGATCTTGAGAATATAGAAGGTGTAGATTATTATCTACTAAGATGCACAAAGGAAAAACACAAGTTGCTTGAAGAAGTTGTTAATGGTGATGGACAAAAATATCCGACTGGTTCAGTTGTTATTGAAGGCACCTATTATCAACAAGATAAGATCGACAAAAATGGAATTAAATTTTTTGAATACATGCGCGGAGAGAGAGTTCTACATTATAGTCACTTGGTTATAGCGACGAAATTGCAGTTTGAAACTATGTCAAAAAAAGGGTCAAGTAAAAACCAAAAGTGGAAGTTGCCTCTTGAAGAGCATGAAAAACTTTTGGAGATAATAAAGGATAGAGAGGATCTAGACTACATGTATCAGGAGCTTTAGGTTGAAGGATTTTAATTTTTGCATACTTAATTTAAATCCTATTTGAAACTTATATGTAGACTTTAAATTTGATTTGAAATTTATGATTAGATTGAATTTATGGATCAAGATTAAACCTAAATTGAATTTTAATTGAATTTTAATTTATGAAAGTTATCTCTCTCTCTCTCTCTCTCTCTCCTTCCCCTTCCCCTTCCCCTTCCCCTTCCCCTTCCCCTCTCTCTCTCTTAGAACTAGAACTTTCAATTTACTTTCTACTTGAATTTTAATTTCAATTTATTCATTAGATTGATTAGATAAATATTAGATAGGTCTATATTTCTATTTTTTGTTTAGATTGATTAAATATAGGTCTATATTTAAATTTAAATTAGATTGATTCTTTTTTCAATTGATTAGAATAGATTGATTTCCTGAATTGCATACCTTTCTAGTCTAGATAAATTTCTATTTATTGATTAGATTGATTAGATAGGTAAATTGAATTTTAATTGATTAGATAGAACTTTCAATTTACTTTCTACTTGAATTTTAATTTCAATTTATTGATTAGATGGATTAGATAAATATTAGATAGGTCTATATTTCTATTTTTTATTTAGATTGATTAGATAGGTCTATATTTCTATTTTTTGTTTAGATTGATTAGATAGGTCATGGCTTAAGGGCTTAAGGGGTCATGGCTTAAGGGCTTAAGGGCTTAAGGGGTCATGGCTTAAGGGGTTAAGGGCTTAAGGGGTCATGGCTTAAGGGGTTAGGGATTTTAAGGGCTTAAGGGGTCATGTTCGGTCCTTAAGGGCTTAAGGGGTCATGTGAGGTCATGTTAGGTCATGTTAGGTCATGCTAGGTCATATTAGGTCTTATTAGGTCATATTAGGTCATGTTCGATCATTAAGGGGTCATGTGAAGTCAAATTAGGTCTTAAGGGGTCATGTTAGGTCTTATTAGGTCATATTATGTCTTTTAGGTCTTATAAGGTCTTAAGGGGTCATATTAGGTCATGTTAGCTCATATTAGGTCATATTAGGTCTTTTAGGTCTTATAAAGTCTTAAGGGGTCATGACTTAAGGGCTCAAGGGGTCATGGCTTAAGGGCTTAAGGGCTTAAGGGCTCATGGCTTAAGGGGTCATGTTAGGTCATGTTAGGTCATGTGAGGTCATGTTAGGTCATGTTAGGTCATGCTAGGTCATATTAGGTCTTATTAGGTCATATTAGGTCATGTTCGGTCCTTAAGGGGTCATGTGAGGTAAAATTAGGTCTTAAGCGATCATTTTAGGTCTTAAGGGGTCTTTTAGGTCATGTTAGGTCTTAAGGGGTCTTATTAGGTCATGTTAGGTCATATTAGGTCTTAAGGGGTCTTTTAGGTCATGTTAGGTCATATTAGGTCTTAAGGGATCTTTTAGGTCATGTTAGGTCATATTAGGTCTTATTAAGTCATGTTAGGTCATGTTAGGTCATGTTAGGTCATGTTAGGTCATATTAGGTCTTATTATGTCATATTAGGTCATGTTAGGTCATGTGAGGTCATATTAGTTCTTAAGGGATCTTTTAGGTCATGTTAGATCATATTAGGTCATGTTAGCTCATATTAGGTCATGCTAGGTCATATTAGGTCTTATTAGGTCATATTAGGTCATGTTCAGTCCTTAAGGGGTCATGTGAGGTAAAATTAGGTCTTAAGCGATCATTTTAGGTCTTAAGGAGTCTTTTAGGTCATGTTAGGTCTTAAGGGGTCTTATTAGGTTATGCAAGGTCATATTAGGTCTTAAGGGGTCTTTTAGGTCATGTTAGGTCATGTGAGGTCATGTTAGGACATGTTAGGTCATGTTTGGTCGTTAAGGGCTCATGTGAGGTAAAATTAGGTCTTATGCAATCATTTTAGGTCTTAAGGGGTCTTTTAGGTCATGTTAGGTCATGTGAGGTCATATTAGGTCTAAGTGGTCTTTTAGGTCATGTTAGGTCATGTGAGGTCATATTAGGTCTTAAGGGGTCTTTTAGGTCATGTTAGGTTATATTAGGTCATATTAGATCTTAAGGGGTCTTTTAGGCCATGTTAGGTCATGTGAGGTCATATTAGGTCTTAAGGGGTCTTTTAGGTCATGTTAGGTTATATTAGGTCATATTAGGTCTTAAGGGGTCTTTTAGGTCATGTTAGGTCATGTGAGGTCATATTAGGTCTTAAGGGGTCTTTTAGGTCATGTTAGGTTATATTAGGTCATGTTAGCTCATATTAGGTCATGCTAGGTCATATTAGGTCTTATTAGGTCATATTAGGTCATGTTCGGTCCTTAAGGGGTCATGTGAGGTAAAATTAGGTCTTAAGCGATCATTTTAGGTCTTAAGGGGTCTTTTAGGTCATGTTAGGTCATGTGAGGTCATATTAGGTCTTAAGGGATCTTTTAGGTCATGTTAGGTCATGTGAGGTCATATTAGGTCTTAAGGGGTCTTTTAGGTCATGTTAGGTTATATTAGGTCTTATTAGGTCATTATAGGTCATGTTAGATCATGTTAGGTCATATTAGGTCATGTTAGGTCATGTTAGGTCTTATTAGGTCATATTAGGTCATGTTTGGTCCTTAAGGGCTTATGTGAGGTAAAATTAGGTCTTAAGCGATCATTTTAGGTCTTAAGGGGTCTTTTAGGTCATGTTAGGTCTTAAGGGGTCTTATTAGGTCATGTGAGGTCATATTAGGTCATATTAGGTCTTTTAGGTCTTATTAGGTCATATTAGGTCATGTTAGGTCATGTTAGGTCATGTTAGGTCAAGTATTAGGTCATATTAGGTCATGTTTAGTCCTTGAGGGCTCATGTGAGGTCAAATTAGATCTTAAGGTCATGTTAGGTCATTTTAGGTCTTAAGGGGTCATGCGAGGTACTTAAGGGCTTAAGGGGTCATGTTAGGTACTTAAGGGCTTAAGGGGTCATGTTAGGGGTTAAGGGGTCATGTTAGATCATTTTAGGTCTTAAGGGGTCATGCGAGGTACTTAAGGGCATAGAAGATTAATGTTGATTAAAGATTGAACATTGAAATTAAAGATTAATTTTAAAGTTAGATTTTAAAGATTGATTTAAACTTTCAATTCATTAAAGATTTTAAAGATTGATTTAAACTTTCAATTCATTAAAGATTTTTCAATAAGATTGATTAATTAATTTTCAATTAATTGATCTAGATAGGGCTTAAGGGTGCATAATAGGGCTTAAGGGGTTTACCTATAGATTGAATTTCTAAGATTGATTAAAAAGATTGAACATTGAAATTAAAGATTAATTATAAAGTTAGATTTTAAAGATTGATTTAAACTTTCAATTCATTAAAGATTTTAAAGATTGATTTAAACTTTCAATTCATTAAAGATTTTTCAGTAAGATTGATTAATTAATTGATCTAGATAGGGCTTAAGGGTGCATAATAGGGCTTAAGGGGTTTACCTATAGATTGAATTTCTAAGATTGATTAAAAAGATTGAACATTGAAATTAAAGATTAATTATAAAGTTAGATTTTAAAGATTGATTTAAACTTTCAATTCATTAAACATTTTAAAGATTGATTTAAACTTTCAATTCATTAAAGATTTTTTAGTAAGATTGATTAATTAATTTTCAATTAATTGATCTAGATAGGGCTTAAGGGTGCATAATAGGGCTTAAGGGGTTTACCTATAGATTGAATTTCTAAGATTGATTAAAAAGATTGAACATTGAAATTAAAGATTAATTATAAAGTTAGATTTTAAAGATTGATTTAAACTTTCAATTGATAAAAATATTTTTTAGTAAGATTGATTAATTAGATTGATGAAAGATTGAACATAAATTAAATATTAATTTTAAAGATCAATTAATTTTTGGCTTCAATTACAAAATTTGGAAACATGTATCAATGTACAAATAGATCAATATACAAAACATGCACCTGCATATCAATGTAAATGTACACACACACACACACACACACACACACACACACACACACACACACACATATATATATATATATATATCTCAAAAATCAAACATGTACATCAATGTTTAAATGTCTATATAGTGCAAAATCCAAACATGTGTCAATGTACAAATAGATCAATATACAAAACATGCACCTACATATCAATGTAAATGTACATATATATATATATATATATATATATATATATATATATATATATATATATATATATATATATATATATATATATATATATATGTATGTATATATATATATGTATGTATATATATATATATATGTATGTATATATATATATATATATATATGTATGTATATAGATATATATATATATAGATATATATATATATATGTATATATATATATATGTATATATATATATATGTATATATATATATATGTATATATATATATATGTATATATATATATATGTATATATATATATATATATATATGTATATGTATATATATATATATATATATGTGTGTGTATATATATATATATATATATATATATATATATATATATATATATATCTCAAAAATCAAACATGTACATCAATGTTTAAGTGTCTATACATATATATCACAAAATCCAAACATGTATCAATGAACAAATAGATCAACGTACAAAACATGTGCACATACATATCAATGTAAATGTCTAGAGATATATCATGCAAAAAGATCAAACATGTGTACATCAATATAAATGTCTATATCACAAAATCAAAACATGTATCTATCAATGTAAATGTCTAGATATCACAAAATCCAAACATGTATCGATGTAAATAGATCAATTCGTACAAATGGACCTATATATATCAATGTACAAATGTCTACATATATCAATGTAAAGCATATATCTAGGTCAATGTAAAACATATCTAGAAATCAACGTACAACATAAATACTCTCTAGTACATGTGTACTCTAGATAAAAATCAATGCCATAGATCTAAATCTATGAACACATCAACTACGTTGATGATCACCATCACGTGCTAGATGTGCGGGCCTGTGTGGATCCTTGTCCTGTTGGACCTGAGTCTGTAAATGTAAATATACATACATATATATATATATATATAAGAACTTGAAATGTAAATAAATTTTATAAAAATTTTAATTTTTAATTTATTTCAAGTGTACCTCTATATCATGATGAATCAGATCAGCAGGCTCCTCTAAATCTCCATATGCAGCACCTGTCGCAATTTCTTGTACCACATTTAAATAAATTTAAATTTAAATATAGAACTATATGTACACATTTATATCTATATAAATTGAAATTAAATCCAGATTCTTGTACCTGCTATAATGCACGTCCAAGGTCGGATAACTCAGAAGAGTGCAAGGACACTGCATCAGGATCAATGGTCTCGTCCATAAGAAAATCTAAGAATCTACTATGAACTCGTGAGGTCGTAGCCTATGTCTACTATGTGGGAGCCTGTGTCTACTATGTGGGAGCCTGTGTATGCTATGGAGGTGGTGTAAGATCATCCACACTCTGTCTAGAGGAACCTGCCTCTACATCTAAGCTCAAACCTCGACTGTTGCCTGTGGAGGATCTACGACACTGTCCTCCTCCAATGAAAGTAGGCAAATCACGTGGCTCAATCCCATGCAATGTAGAAATCCTCTGGTAAGTAGCCAAGAGATCACTCACTAACATACCACTAATCTCATGCAAGTGATCCTCGGGTAGTCGTCCTATCTCATCTGGAGTAGGAAGATCAAATCTAATGTATGGGTCATAAAATGGACTAGATGGTGATACACCTGCACTCATCCATGATTGAAGCATGTACCTACCCACATGATTAGATGAAAACTAATCGACCTGAGTCGCAATGGTGGCAATGCTAGAATACATATCTAAATGCGTGTCCTCAGCTGCAACCTGCCTAGCTCCAGTGTAGGCCTCCAAACCTTTTGGAAGAACCAAAAGGTTTTGACCCACCAATGCCATCTTACTAGGGGGATGTGGTATATCAGGTCGTCTACACTTATCCTGATATCTCCCCCGACCCTGACCAACATGTGGAGGTAGATCTATGTAGTCAACATCATAGCCCAAATGAAACTCTGCAAATAATTGTTTGCAGAAATATAGTGGCACCTCATCCTTTTGGGGCCACATATGATGTGCTACTAACCATCTAGGATATATAAAAGGGGCCACTATGTCATCTGTACAAAAAGTGACCCTATATGCTCGAACCACCCTCTTATTGATGTAATGGGTGCCAAACATGTTCTTCACCTGAGTGAATGAGACATCTGAATCAACTGTCCTCCAACCTACTGTCCCTATGACAGTGCTAGATAGGCTATGATAAAAAACATCAATTGATACATCATCATATGGATTGTATGATTCAACCTTTTGAATCATACTCATGAGCTCAGTGTGTATAGATGTTAATTTCTCCCTATTAGGGAGAGTAGTACTATTATGCAGTGTCCACTCTAACGCAGTCAAAGCGGCCTGCATCCTAGAGATAGTCTCATCTCTACGACTATCTCTACTATGTGGGGCCTGGGTACTATCCTAGTCTAAGGGAGCTCGTGATCCATGACTATCATGGACACTCTGATCTGAACCACTAGAAGCCATGAATGATATGCACACAAAGGTAATATATATCTAGATCTAGATATAGATAAAAAAAATGCTCGCTGCAAGTAGGCACATGCACATATACATACATCCATTAGAAAATCAATTGATATATATATATATACATATACATATATATATATATATATATAAATTAATTTAAATAAATTAAAAAGAACTAACTTTCAATTTGTACATGTGTTACAATACTTCAAGTAAACATGAAAACATTTTAAAAACTTCAAACAAACACACATGAACTAATTTTCAAATGCATTTGTACATAATATAAATTAAATTATATTAAATTAAAAATTTAAATTCATGCATTTACATATGTACATGTAATATATTTAAATATTTAAAAACATAATTTAAACTTGAAGGCATTTACACATGTATTCAATCATGGTAGTAGAACTAATTCATGTGCTCGCATATTTACTAATTTGAATGCATATTTACATGTACATATTTACTTTACACACATGAGAAAAATTAATTTGTACAAATTTCCATAACTAGGGAGGGAAAAACATTATATTTAAATTAAATACTAAAAGAAATGGTGAAAATGTATAATAATTTGGAAAGGGGTTCATGGGTCTTAAGAGCCTTAAGAGTCTTAATTAGGTTGAAAGTAACCTGGTCTTATGGGTCTTAAGGGTCTTATGAGCTCGTCTTAAGGGTCTTAATTAGGTCCTATTGGGTATTAAGGGTCCTATTGGGTATTAACCTTCTCTTAGAGGGACTTTGTAATGTTTGACTGTGTGATGATTAGCACAATGTGTTATGGAACTTTCATAGGAAAATACTTTATCCTAAGTTTTACATAGTATCAAAACCTCAATTTGGTAGTTAGGCAACTAAAAATAAAGATGACCTTATAATTAAGGTATCCTATATAATAAGAGTTAGGGCTTTATTCATTTTGATAAATAGGAATTTTCTTAGCAAAGGATGAAAATAATATAGTTTTGATAATATCTAGCACTGTACTTATTTAGACTAAAAAAAATGCATAGGGGAGTTTGATCATCCATGGGCCATGACAAATAGAATAAGGAAATATGGTCCAATTAGACCATGACTAAGATTAAAGAGAACTAATTGAATTGATTAAATAATATTGGCACTAGATAAAAATGTTTAATTACTCAAGACTAACAATAATAAATCAATACAAAAGAAAAGTGTTAAGAGTTCAATGAAAGCAAAGTGAAAACAAACAATACTATTGAATCAATTTAGTTGGCTACCTTGGCTTTATAGAAAGTTATATGATATTGATGGTATAGTTTTCTTGTGGCTTGATAATAGTTAAATGATTAATTTTGTATTACAAAGTGTGATAAGTTAAAACACATTAGTATGCAAATTTTATCTAATAATTGTTATCAGATAACTATAATTCTTAGGATTTACTATGACATCTTTCTTCATATTGCCTTTCCTGTCTCGCAACTATAGGTCTTATAAAGATGAATGCCAATAACATGGACCAACTCTAAAATATCAAAAAGAAAGTAATGCAATTTCAAAGATATAATAAATATTTGGGCTAAATCAAAGAGTGTTACAATAGATTTAATGATACTTTATTTCAACCTTTTTGTGACTATTATGTGTTTTAGTTATGCTAGTATATTTTCTTTCTTTCCATTTATTGACATAGCATCTAGTCATTATTAAACTACTTTGTTCAATATTAAAAAACATGAAAACCTAAAAACTTAAGGATTAATTTATCAAGAGTCAACAATGAAATAAAATAAAAGTGCATGCTATAAAGCAAAGTTGTTTTAATTATATAACTTGATCTAATGGCATGAAAACAATATAACTCGAACAATGATGATTATTGAATGCATAAGGTAAGTTGCTCACTACATTGTTTAGTCATTTAACCTAGGTAGCGGTTGCACTTGTCCTTGTCACTTGGGTCCTATTGGGTCTTAAGGGTCACATTAGGTCTTACGGGTTTTAATTGGGTCTTATTGAGCCTTAAGGGTGAACTATTTTGACCTATTAAGTTCTATTAGGTCTTAAGTGGTCCTATTAGGTCTTAAGGGTCCTAATAGGTCATATTCAGTGGATGTTAAGTCTTAAGTGGTCCTATTAGGTCAGTAAGAGTAGATAGTCCATTATGTTTTAATTTTGATATTATTAAGTTAAGTATTGGGTCTTATAATTAAGTCCATCTTATTAGGTTTTAATGGTCTTATTAAATGTCTCAAGGGTAGGTCCTATTACATGTTTTTAAAAGTTTCAATTTACATTTTACTTAAATTATATATGTTTTCTACGGTTTGTACATTTAAGTTTTATATGTTAATTTTGTACATTTTTAAAAGTAAATTTAATATACATATTAAAAAAAGACTTTTTTTTACATATGAACATTAAAAAAACTAATTAAAAAATATTTAAACAACATATACAAAAAAAATAATTAAAAAACACAAACAAAAACTTTTTTAAAAAAACAAAAAACCTACCTCTAACTCGGTCGAGTTGCACTATCACCCCTTCTGGTCGCTATCCTTAGCCCCTCACTGTTCAAATGAGGGGCTAAGGCCGTTCGTCGGGCTATTAGTAGGGCCGGGTAGACTTGGCTGGGTATGACTCGGCTGAGTCGGTCAAGTTAGCTAAAAGGGTGACACCCGATTGTGCTTTTACCCCTCTCGAGCTCTCCTCGGAGGCATCTTCAATCCAAGGTCCTAGTGCAAACTACCTCACCTTCGGCGATCTATCCACACACTCAGAATATTCAAGCTCTGATACCACTTGATGCAGGGTAGAGATGGAGGATCCAATAATGGATAGTCCAAACCTACACTAGCACTTATAACAACAACAACCATAGTGGACTACAACAATATAATGATTCAAAATAGAATTTCATTCAACATGCCCGGCTATGAGGCCTTCTGGGTTTTAGCCTTATACAATGAAATTATGAAAATAGAG
The DNA here is from genome assembly GCA_027943335.1 of Chamaecyparis obtusa. Classification (NCBI taxonomy): domain Eukaryota; kingdom Viridiplantae; phylum Streptophyta; class Pinopsida; order Cupressales; family Cupressaceae; genus Chamaecyparis; species Chamaecyparis obtusa. Next base: position 72,182 of record BSBK01003436.1, on the reverse strand, counting down.
ACTCAGCTCTCATCATATCTTTTGTACCTTCCTATCTATCTCTTCACACTCTACTTTTCCCCTCTACATAAACCCAAGTTCCCAATATATAGCCAGCTAAGCCACAAGTTGGCCAGTCAGGTATTTAATTACATTAAAGGTCCAATTAGGAAGAATAAACCAAAACTAAAGAAAGAATGAACAAAAATTGATGTGAGGCTACATTTAGGTTCACACATGACCCAAGAACATATTCATAACTTAGAAAGATCCCATTTCATCATACGAAACCGCACAAGATGAAAAACTCCATGTTTCACGTGAAATTGGCTGAAAATTGATACCCGCGAAAAATGGTGATAACTCCTAACTCATGAAAAATTAGGATTTGTGGTCTTAGGTGAAGATATTATTTTAGGTCCTTTTAAAGACCCCAATATCTCAAATGCTGATTCATTAAGGACCAATAGCTACACGACGTGCAATCAGCATGCAAAAAGAAGGAAAATACGACTCCAATAGTAAGGCAAAATAGCTCTAACGTCGACACAATCCATCCAATCCTTATGGGCTCATAGGAGAAGGTTCCAGAATAGGTCCTCAACATTTTTTGAGCTTCACATAACATGAAACCAACAACCAAAATGGATATAATGCAAACAACATATAAGTACAGAAAATAAGAAATGTTTTTGGTTGATGCAACAAAACCCAAGATGCTCCTGCATCATTAATCTAATCCCTTTTCCTTTTTGCCTAATCTTACCTTTTTTTAATATTCCTCTAATCTTGATTAAAAGTTAGATTACCTCTAATTATGTCCACAATCACCTTTTCCAAGGTAGCCACCTCTCCATCTCTTTTCTCCGCCAATCATTTTTAAATTCTTCTTTTCCTCTAAAAGTGGAGTTTGACTTTTGCATTGCCTCTTAATCCTAGCCACTCATTTCTTTTACCTCTTCATCTTAGCCACTCCTCTTTTTCCTCTTAATCTTGGCCATCCATTATTTTGCCTCTTAATCTCCTCCATGGACAATCCTATTCAATTTCTATAAAAGAAGGCATCTCTTTCATTTGTAGGCTAATCGTGTGAGGATAATCATCAAGCATTTTAGAGTACTTGAGAAATCACTTAAGCACATGGCATTCAAGCATTCTAGCATTTTTTAACATTTCAATTTCTTCTAGCATAATTGTTGCACTTTCATTCTTAGCTTAGATTTTAATTCTTGCATGGTAGAATAGTTTTGATTTTATAGTTTAGTTGGAATCTTGCATTTTCATTCTTAGTCAGCTTACATTGCATTGCTTATTCAAAAAAAATTCAAAAATATCTTGCATCGTCTTGCTTGTGCACTATCTTCTTCATAGGTCTTGCACTTTCACATCATTGTGAGATTTAGGGCAAGTTCCTCATACTTGTTTCTAAAACCCTTATTTTGCATCTTATAGTCTTTGTATTAGATTGCATTCTATTGTGTTGGGAGAGAATAGCCACAATAATCTTGAAGAGAAAATCAAACAAGGTTATTGGGTGCCCTTGTTTTAGCTCATTGAGGTTCTAGTGAAAGTTACTTATTTTGTTTCATTTGAAATGACTAACATCTCATGTGATTTCATTTGGTGTTTTGGTGTTTTTCTTTACAGAAAATAGGTCCATATTTCTACTACATATACTTTGTACAATAATGGATTCTTTGGGTTCAATTTTTTGTCTCTCTCCTTTGGTGCGAGAGGTGGTTTTGCATGTGTGTAATTCTTTAAAGAAGAAGATGAGGTAGTCATGTTACATGCCTTCTTAATTTATTGTGTGAGTGTGTTGGGGTTGAACCCTTTGAACCAACCCTTTAGGGTTTCCATCAATCCATCCATGAACAATACAACCAATCTCCTCTCTAAGATTTTTGTAACCAACATTGACAATCTCTAACAGTTTTTTATGTAACTGTCCACCGGCATGGTCTACTTCAATTGAGCCAACTCCTTGAAGTTGAGCTTTATATCCTTCCATCAAAGTGGTATATAAATCTCTCCATGAAGTCAGCATATGAAGTGACTCAATCATGACCGAGGGTGACCATCTCATGGTTCCATCATTCATGAGAGACTCCTTCTAGGTGAAGTGCTACAAACTTGATTACATCTTCTTCAGGCATTGGTTAATTAAGGTGAAATTAGGTATCTTCTTTTTGTACCCACACTTGTGTTTATTTTTTCCTGGACTCATCAAACGGTGATAAATTATGTTTTCCAATATTCCATTAGATGTCATTTTTGTAATGGCCATGTCGCTTAGAATATATCATCTACAAATCCACATAATTCTTGAAGGGTAGTTCAACTCCAAATCTGACATCAAAATAGTCTTTCCTGAACTAATCTTGCATCTTTGAGAAAGTAGGAGCTTTTTCTTCATGTTGTTCAGTACTTTGAAGAAATGTTGGTATCATTAGGCATGTGTTGGAACACTAAGTATGAGATCTCTCATTTATATGATAATTTCCATTCCCATTATGATTTCCATTTGTACTTCCTTCTTCCAAAGTCCCAATGTTTCACTAATTTTTTGTTGTCCTTTTTCCAAAGTCTCACTGAGTTGGTTTTTTCCTTACACCAAGGTCTCATTAAGTTATTTTTTTCCTCTTGTTATCTCTTGTAGCAATTTCATCATTTCAATGCTTGATTATCCCATCCTATTTACTAATTGGAATCTTTTCCACATCCAATGTTACCCAATAGGATGGCAAGATCACCAACTCTGATACCATTTTAATATCCCAATGCTAAATTGGCAACAAAGTCTTACCACATATGGTAGTGGTACTAACTAGGCCCTATGAATAAGCACCATACATTAAGTATTTTTTCACTGTACAACCAAGAACATGTATGGTAATATGTTTCACCGTACAGTAAAGTACCCATATGAAACTGGACTTCACCCATATGGTGGTAGGTTTCCCATATGGTAGAACTTCCTTCTCATATGTTGACAATGATATCCACCCATACGACCCCTAGACCTATATGATCCCTCTTTGATACTCCATATGTATAGCCAAAATGCCTATACAATGTCAATGCTACAACTTTTATCAGAATGATGCACACACAAAATAGACAATTCCTTATTCAGATTATATTTCTCAAAATAATGGAATATTTTCCTTAATTAATATATGGTAGATGCAAAGAAAAAATTTCACATAGAGCATATGAATCACAATACACTAGATACATATTGTTCCCAAATATTATAAATTTGACTTCAAACAAAAGTTCACAAGATTCAGATGTACAGGTAGAATAGGGTGAGGAGTGACTCCCACCAAAACTACAAATGCCAGAATAGGGAGGATCTTGCACCTCTAAAATGGTAGGAAATGATAAATTCCAACTAGAATAAAAAATACATAAGGAACATAAAACTTCACGATAATCTCCTACAATAAAAACTATGGCCTTATAAAGAGCTCCAAGAATTTCCCTAAAGGGATACAAGAAGGTCAACATTACTTTTTGTTTTATAATTGAATTAATTAAAAGGGTATGTATGATATTAAATTTGGGAGCACTTACTAACAGGGATCTTAGCCAGATTTTAAAGTTATTACTAGTAAGGAGGAACATAAGTTACAAAAGAAAATTGGTCTTGAGTATGACCGGTCTAATGATAGGCTTCTATATTAGTTACTCTACTCTCAACAAACTTAGTCATGATTGTCTCCACAACTCTGAGTAAAAGCAGAAATTGTCTAAACCAAAGGATGACTTTCCACTTTCGAACACTGCAAAAGGAACATTAAAATGCTACTTACTCCAATCAAGGACATGAATAGAAACTAATAAAGTCTATACTCTTTGTATATAAATTTATAATCTGAGGGTATGCCCTCTTAGAATTCCATGTATCATAATTCAGACTAAGGTCCCAGGCAAGGCTGGAGGTTTTCTCAGCCCCACTCTTTCCTACCAGCGCCTACACTGAGCAGGGTTTATGTAACATTTTTAATATGATTAATAAAATTCTTGGCTTCATCCTTTTACTGAGAAAATAAATAAATTTGGGACCACTTAATTAATTCATTTAATTAACCAATTTAAATATTTTGGGGACATTGCAATCCTCTTGGCTTGAGAATTACTTTTCTTTAAGCAATTGCAATCTTAGATGCTCCAAAATCTATTTTCCCTCCCATATGGCATCTTCAACTGACAGATCCTTCTAGTGAACAAGGTAATCCCTAAGAGTGTGTGACCTCAGCTTCCTTTCTCTAACTTCTATGATCATTGTGGGCTCCAAAGAAATTTTTCCCTCTTCATCAATAGGTGGAAGTTCATTGGAAACTGTGACATGCAGACTGGCCACTTTCTTGAGGCATGAAACATGAAATACATTGTGAATCTAACTACCTTCTGTAAGCTCCAACTAGTAGGACAATTCTCCCACACTCTGTACTACTTGGTATGGTCCATAGAAGTGAGGCTTAAAATTCTTGGTGCCACTTCTCTTCAAGGAAGATTGTCTGTATGGTTGTAGTCAGAGATATACCAAATCTCCTACTTCAAAAAAAAATTCAATCTTGTAATTGTCGGAATAAATCTTATGTTGATTCTGAGCCAATTGTAAGTTTTATTTGAGAGATTGAAGGATATAAAAACTCTCCTACAACCAATCCTTCACCCTTTATGCATGATTTTCACCTAATTCTAGTTCCACAAATGATGAGGCCTCATAACCATAAAGTGCCTTAAATGGTGATATACCTATTGATATGTGGTAGGTAGTATTGTAATAGTGATCTCCTAAATTAAGCCAATGGATTAACACTTTTTTTTGTTATGACATAGTTCCTCAAGTATCCCTTCAACCACTTCTTCATAATACCTATCTAAACATCTATATGTGGATGGTATCTTGTACTTAGTGACAACCCTATACTGGCCAAGAAAAAAATTTCTATCAAGAAAGTGTTGAGGAAATGGCTATCCCTATCACTAACAATGTTCTGCAAAAGGCCATGCAAGTGGAACACCTCTTGGAAAAACAAATCTTCCACCTAAGCTTCCTAAAATCCCATGGGAATGGAAAATAAATGGGCATATTTGGTCAAATGGTCCACCACAACATAAATGCAATCATTTCCTTGCACCTTGGGAAGTCCAGTTATGAGTTCATTGAGATGATTTCCTATTTATGATCAAGTATTAGCAAAGGCTGAAGTAGCCCTGTAGGCAAGGTATGCTTGAATTTATTCTATTGGAGAGTGGTACATTCCCTCATGTATTTTAGTACATCATCTTTGAGGCCCCTCCAAGTAAACCTCTCCTAAATTTTCTAGTAGGTCTTAAGGTACCCTTGGTGTCCTTCCAAGGGTGAATCATGAACTTCCCTCAAAAACTTCTCCTTCATCTTTGATTCAAGTACAAAATGAATTATATCCTTGTATTAGATGACATTGTCAACCACCTTGAACTTTTTATCCTTTATTTGACCATCTATCAACTAGAACATAAAGATTTTCTTGGAGTACTCGACCAACAGATGGGTCTTCTAATATATTGAAATCGATGATAGTAAACATATAGCAGGTTACCTTGACATTGTGTTAGACATCACATTATTCTTCCCCTTCACATATTCAATTTCAAAATCATATGATTGTATTTTTCTCACCCATTTTTGTTTCCACTCATTCAAGTCCTTCTTCTCTAGGAATTATCTTAGATTGTCATGGTGTGTCCTCACAACAAATTTTTCTCCAACAAGGTATTTTTGAAACTTGGCTAATGCGTGCATGATGGAGAGCATCTCCTTATCATAGATCAAGTATAGTTGTTTAACTCTTGAGAGTTTATAACTCTCAAATACAATGGGGTGGTGGTCTTTCATTGACACTGCTCCAATGCCTTCTCATGATGAATCTCACTTTAGGACAAAGGGATGTGTGAATTCTGGTAGTGCCAATACTAGACACATACTCATGACTTATTCCAATCTATCGAAGACTTATTATGCCTTCTCACCCAATGGAAATCCCCCCTCTTCATCAGGTTTTTCATTGGTTCTCCTAGTTTTGAAAACCCTTTCACAAATATTCTTTAATAAATGCACAGTCTAAAGAACCCACGAATCTTAGTGAGTGTCCTAGGTGGGGGCAAGTCAATAATTTCTTGAATCTTCTCCTGGTGCACCTAAAACCCTTGGGCACTGATGGCATGACCCAAGTATAATATTTTAGTTGTCATCACAAATTCACATTTGGACCTCTTTTAAATTAGAGAGTGTGACTCCATGATTCTTAATACATCTTCCAAATGTCTCAGATGCTCCTCCCACATCTTATTGTAAATAAGTATATCATCAAAGAACACCAGCAAAAAATTACATAGCTACTTGTTGAAGATGTGGTTCATGCAAGACTAGAAGGTGGCTAGAGAATTGGTCAACCCAAATAGAATGACCAAGAATTCATAGTGTTTGTAGTGGCAATAAATGTTATCTTCTAAAGATATTTCTCCCTCATGAGGATTTGGTGGTACCCATAATGGGGTATCTATTTTTTATTGTCTTCTTGTTCAATGCTTGGTAGTAGATATACATCCTTAGTGTCCCATCCTTCTTATTCTCCAATACTACCAAGGATGCAAAGGGCCTAGAGTTAGGTCTAATCCATTCTTTGTCAAGAAGTTCTAGAATCATCTTCTCTATCTCCTCTTTGAACTTCTTAGAATGGTGATTGGGTGTGGTGATAATAGGCTTGGCACCCTCCTCTAACTCAATAGTTTTCTCAAAACCTCAATGTGGGGGTATACCAAGTGGGATATCTATGAAGACCAAACTGTACTTGTCCAACACTTCTTGAAGCTCATCATCCTCATAGAAGTTTTGTTTCCCACTCAAATTTTTAGTTAAGACCAAACATTTTTCTTCCCATATGACCTTATCTTGTCTAAAAATTACTTTCATCCATTTTTTTGAGATCTCCCTCGAACCACCATTCTACATTCTTCTCAGCACCACCTTCTCACTATCCACTTCAAAGGAGAATTCCATCCTTTTGAAACTCTTTGTGTACTGGTCAAGGGTCTACATCCATATAATGCCCAACAACATTTGTACCATCCAAATCTACCTGAATAAATTATCATTTACTGTGTAGTTCTCCATGGTGATGTTGAGTTTCAAAACCAGATGAGTACATGATAGAATATATCCTCCTACCACCTTGACCTTGAACCCCTCATGCTCCTCCATACACAAACTCCTCCTAGTGACAAGTGAAGAGTTGATAAAATTGAGTAGGGCCCCACTATCAAGCATAACAATGACATGTTGCCCTTGGAGAGTACCACAACCCTTAAATGCATTACACCTTGGAGTGCCAAAAAGTATAGTAATAGTTCCTCCCCTCCAAATAAGTTTGGCAATCTTCTCTACCTATTTTTTTTCTTCTTTAATATCATTTCCTTCCTGCAGCTCATACTCAAGATCTCTCTCTCTCTCTCTCTCTCTCTCGGACACCACCTCAATGTAGTGAATTTTTCCCTTTCCTAATAATTAGTTCCCTAGTTCTTGTGGCTCCTTACAAGTATCTAGAAAATATTTCTCCTCTAGATCTCCTACCTCTCGGCTTCGTCCAATGATGGCTTCTTTGGGTTTGGTTTTATGTATCTCTCCTTTAGTGTGAGAGCTATTTTTTCATGTTTGTGACTCTTGTAATAATAAGATGAGGTATCCATGTAATGTTTCTTCTTAATCACTTAAGAGAGTGTGTTGGGATTGAACTCTTTGGACCAACCATTGAGGGGTTCCATCAATCCATGCATGAACAACACAACCAATATCCTCTCCAAGATGTTTGTAATTAATATTGACAATCTCTTAAATTATGTGATGTAACTGTCTACCGGCCTAGTCTGCATCAATTGAGCCAATTCCTTGAAGTTGAGCTCTAGATCCATTCCATCCAAGTGGTCTATAAGTCTCTCCATAAAGTCAAAATATGAAGTGACCTGATCATGACCAAGGGTGACCATCACATGGTGCCACTATTTGTGATCAACTCCTAGTTTTTGCTCATCTTTGAAAACTTTAAGTTCACCCTACTTTTTGTTTTGCTCCTACGTGAAGAGAACCTAAGAATTAGTCAATTCCTTAAGAAGCCGTTCATTTTTTATTGAGGCCATTTTGAGCTATTTCTCTTTTTTTCCTTCTTCTTCAATTTTTCAATGAACTCTTGTACTTGATTTTTTAGCTATGTTGTGCTTGTGAGACTTGTTTGGAGTTGAACAAACTCATTTTCCTTCTCTTGTAGCCTGTTTTGATAATATTTTACCACCTCCTACTCTTTTTGCAACTTTGATGTTGATGCTTGTACTTGCAACTTGAAGGCATCCTTTTCAATTATCTCCTTCTACATGGTAGCCCAAAGTTGTGAAACCTCGCTTTGCAATGATTTCTCTCTAGTTGAGAGATGGTCATTTGTGATTTTTACTTTTCCCAATTCTACAACAATTTTATCAAGGCTTCATGCCCTTTTCATGTAGTCGTAGGACATAATTGTCTGAGCTTACTCATCAAGTACTAGCCTAACCTCTAGCTATAGGAAACTTAAGTTTACTCCCACGCCCTGGACTAAAAAATAATTTGGTATCATCTCTCTCACTGGATTTATAACTTTAGGCTTTGATGAGGAAAACAATAGAGATTGTCTTTCCTCATTATAACACATTTGTACAGTGGGCTTGGTAGGCTATAAAGGATCCTTCTCTCTCTGCTTCTTCTTTCATTGAGACCTAGCAAACTTAGTAGAAATGAGATGCTACTACAATTTTTAATTTGACATGATTATTTTCCCTGCAAATGAAGCTCTATGTGGAAGGACATATGGAATTTGAATGAATTCTTGTGACTACAATAATAGGGACATAGTAGCAAGGGAGAATGGAGGAGTTCCCTGAGGAAAACTAGGAGACAGGGTGAGAATTGAAACCGTGCTAGACGATGCCAAGGGAGTAGTATTGACTATTAAATATCTAGTCAATGCTAGTGAGGAAAAGCTATGATGGGAGAAAAATTTTCCATGGTACGTGATGAAAATGTAGCCACACTCACTAATGTAATTGGCAAAGCAATCATGGTGAAGATAATTGATGGCACAATTGCAAGAGGGATTATGGCCATGGAAAGCATAACAAAAGGAATCACATAAGAAAAAGAAATAGTTGGAGAAATAACAGATTGAGTAGAAAGAAGAGGGGGAGAAAAACTTACCTTAGTAGTTGTTTAGGAAGGTGCATTGGTTACAAGTTTTGATTCTTTGGTACTCCCTAGGCTGCAACCAATATTTTATGTTTTCAGACGAGGGGTCACACTATAACCTACAGCTTGTTGTGCAAAGGAGGAGGTATTTGTGCTTTTCCTCCCACTTTGAGATCTAGGCCTCATTGATGTAGCACTAGAAGTGGAAACCCTTATGGACTAAGGAGCTACTCCGGTTAGGTTGGTCCTGTTGGGTAATAAAAATTGTGGCAATGCATACATATCTTCACCATGCACCTCTCCCAACAATATCTCAAATCACTCATCTATGGAGACATTACCAATATTTGATCATGGTTGTAAAATCTCATGGTGATAAATATAGAAGGATAGTCTTTTCTCCTCCTCCCAATTGGCATTATCTATTTCCCTTTCCATATTGGTGGGAATCCTTTTGGAGGTATCTATGCTTGCAAAAGGCTTATAAAACCTATGCCAAGGGATGCAGTATTCTTTGGGTGTCTATGCTAGATCTATTTAAAAATTTGTATCTTTTAATGTTGGACTCATTTGGGTATCCCTGCACTCATTCCCTATGTGCTTAATAGAATTTTCCCTCTTTGAGAGGAAACCATTAGGATCAAAACTCCATTTATCATCAATCAACAAAAAACCAATCTTGAGAAGCTTATTTGTAAGCACTCCTTTAGCATATGTTCTTCTTTTTAGCATGAAAGGGCCTAGGGTTTTCCCATCATGAGTGATGGCTTGATCATGCTTCCCTACACCAATGTATATCTTAACAATCACTAGTTATCTTAGCATTTCTAGGGCTAGAGTGCTATTAGAGGTGCAGAAAAGTAAGCAGAAAGGTTCCTCTATGAATTCATGCACTTGTATCATAGAAAATTCTTGCCCACAAAACCATTCACAGTGAGGCTGAAAAGTGGTTATCCAGCCTAGCTTCTCAGAAAGGAAATGTGGGGGTGAAGCCACATCTCATCCCATAAAATCACATACTACATTAACTAGGAAGGATTGGAAGAAAGTGTAAAAATCATAAGTGGATGACAATATATGGGTCCACATGGTAATGATTATCCTTTTCCCCTCTAAATTATGTGTGGAAAGGCTCATAAAATGGCCAAAGAATCTTGGATTTTGGTGCAAAAACATATGCACGAGATAGGAGTATTACTTGAATATGTAATGTTGATTAAAGTTGGAAAGATATGAAATGATTTCCTAAGCTAGAACATCAGGGAAATCATATAGGAAAGCTTTCTTTTATTTGTGAATATTGAACAACATACCTATCTAGAAAGACTGGATGTTGAAATCATGCTCAAAACCAAAAATAAATTCTTGCATAGAATAGACATCTTGTAGGTGATCATGGATAATTCCTTAATTCCTAGGGGAAAATTAGGTGGCTCTTGGTTTGAAGGGTCCTTGTTGAATAATGAATTATAGAAATTATGTGCATCCCACCTACTGCTCCAGTAGACTTCTAGAGCATTCTCATTGAAGAATTTGACAGGTGTTGTTAGTAAAGGAATGTACAACATATTCTGGATAGCCTCAACACTGATAACTACCTTAAATTCTGAGTCCTAAATAATTCCAAGATTTGGGTCAAAATATTGTGTGCACATTTGAACAAAATATGGGTAGTGTAGAACCCTTGGTATCGTATATTATGGGAGGCCACATTCCTAAAGCCTGATAGAAGTAGAAGTGGACTCCAGCCTTTTCCTACTACCCATCATTGATTGGAAAGAATCTTCATGGAGCGTTTTGGGTTGTTTGTACAAATCAGGGTCCACAACATCCTCCAAAATATCTATCAAGGCTGATGGGTGCTTGGTCATGCCTTTATCTCTTATTTTTGTGCTTGTGTATACTGGCTTTGGTGGCATTACATGACCAAAAAAATAATTCTCTCTATAGATATTCACCAACTCATACTTGCTTCTCCCATCTTTGTAGCCATTGATATCTTTGTGATTTAGTGCACTTTTGTGCTCAAATCTACTCGCTGTAGTCAACTACTAGGAACAAGCTACACTTCATGCTCTCAAAAAATGCTTGGAAAATTGTAAAAAAATACTTTAGCATAAGACTTCAACAGTAATTTTTTCCTTAATATATGTATGACCTAACCTTAATGCCTAAAAAAATGTTAAGGGTCATTTCATTGTGTGCCACATAATAGCTTTAACTACTAAATGTCATTAACTTCTCCCATGTGAATTAATACTCCCTTATGCGAATACTAATGCCAGCTATCTCCTTAAAAGTTACACGCTATTTTTGTCATTAATTTCCTAAATCAAATTTCTCTAAGAAAATGCACACCAACTTGAAATCAATTTACATTAAAACCTTAGCCAAAACAATCATGATGCCTAATTTACTTGTGAAGCCTGAACCAAAGACACATGGCCTACACAAGAGATTTTTTTGTGGGTAAATGGTGCTCTATAAAATCTCTACAAATAAATTAAAAACCTTTCCTAGCCAACTTGAACAAGGACCTTCAAAAAGAAAAAAGACCTGGTAAAGGCCAACGAGCTTTAACTTATTGAAAACTAATGAATGAAACACACCATATGTATAGTATTTACAAGCCTACACTTTGAAATCAATTGAAATGATTTAGGTAAATCTTATTGACTGGGATCTCAAGAGATTCACCATTTGTATTCTTGAGCTCAAATACATTATGCTCTTTACACCTGGTAATGCAGAAAGGACCTTCCCAAAGACTGTTGAATTTAGCATGTTGACTAGGATTTGCCCTGTGCTCATTATATTTCAACACTAGATCTCCTTTCTTGAATGTAAGTTTGGAGCTCTTCTTTTCAAACTATTTTTTCACCACACCTTTTCGTGTATTCATAGTTGGAGCACCTTCTGCATTACCATGTGTAAAGAGCATAATGTATTTGAGCTCAAGAATACAAATGGTGTAAAGGAGGCCTTTTATCTTTTCTCTTGCAATTCCAAAAACTTTACTAGCCAGACTTCTAATGGGGAATTGTTTTCAATTTCAGTAGCCTTGATCAACTACAATGTAGGAAGTTCTACAAAAATTTAGGATTTCACCTTTAGTTGCATTCTTAAGAGGGGTTTCCATCATCCATCTAGTAAAGTAATCCATGCAGGCAATGAGAATCAAATTGTGTTTAGCATTTAAATATGGGTTTATCATCTCGATGAAATGTAGGCCCCATTGCGCAAAAGGATCATCTACCATTATAGGGTGTAGAGGCATAGTTGAATTACTTCTCTTTCCAGTATGTCACTGAACATGGATGTCCAATAGTATCTTGTGTAGGTTATTTTCATGGCAGTAGTTTGAGTTGAAAAGTGCCCCCCTACAAAGCTATTGTAGAATTCACTTAGGATTCTCTCTACATCTTGCTTCTCCATGAAGCGGAGAATATTTCCATCAAAGTCTCTCTTAAATAAAACATCATCAACCAAGCGAATGCCAACATTTTTTAATCTACTGTATTTTCTCTTGTGAGCAGGAAGGTGGGGAGGATATCTTCCACTCTACATGAATTCAGTTCTCTCTGCCACCAAGCATGTTTGAGAAGGATCTTGTTGTACAAGGACCATTTATTCAACTTCTTCACTTGATATTTCTGTATGCACCCAAAAATGGTCACCTAGACTTCGGGCCCCATTTATTTGATTTATTTATCTCTGAATCAATTTTATCAATAATCAATATTTTCAACATTATCAATTTCTTGATCAAGTCTTAATTTCAATCATATATTGGATTTTTATCCTATGGGCTAACCATTTATCCTAAGCCTTTATTTAATTAAAAGGAATTTCCTCCCCTTTTATTAAATAAAAAGCCCCCACTTTCCTCTTATCCTAAGTTGCACAAATAAAGTATTATTCCTATTTTATAAAAAGGAGAAAAACACTTTTTGTCTCATATGGACATAAAGTCAACTCCTATTTTCCTATTGGAGGATACTTGTGCACATGGATTGCTCCTCTTTCAAGCTCCACCGTTGATTAAGACTTTTTGCCTCTTAATCTCAATGGTCCATTTCACCTCATTTCTTATAAAAGGAGAGCTCTCTCCCTCATTCTAAGACACTTTTTTTATGCTAAATCTATGCTGCAGGAATTCTTTGGAGCTTTTTGGAGATCATTGTTGCATTGCATTTTAGAGTTCTTCATTTGCTTCATAATTTAGTTTCCATTCTTGCATAGTAGTTCATATTTATGCTTTCATAGCTTAGATTTCACTTTCAAGCTTTAGAATAACTCATCTAGCTTAATAGGAAGGGTTGTAACACATTGCTATTTCCATTTCATAGCTTAGTTTGTACTTCCATTTTCATAGCATAGCTTGCACATTTGCATTCTCATTCTTCGCTTGCATTGCATTGCATTTCCATTTGATTCTTTGGAGATACTGGCACTCTTGCCTTTGTCTTCATTCGAATCTCTCATTGTATGGTTGACTAGCAAGGTCACAAGCTCAATGGCTCTAGCTGAGAGCAAATCCATAATCTTGCAACTCCATGCATAGAGAGCTATGGATCAATTTGTGAGGGCTCATTCTTGAGTTTCCTTGCATGTAAGGATTCATAGAAGTGCACAACTTTTGTGTGTACATTTCTGGCGCCCACCGTGGGGCAGAATAGCTTTATTTTGTCCTTGATTTTCTACATTTTTGTCATTTATTTTCATTAATTTTGCACAAACAGGTGAAACATCACTTGCGAGCATTCTGTTCATGCCTGTGAGCATTCTATTCACGCGTCTACATTTTCTATTCATGCGTCTGCATATTCTGCTCACGCCTATGCACATTTTGTTCACGCCTATGAGCATTTTGTTCATGCCTGTGAGCATTCTATTCACGCATCTACATTTTCTATTCACGCGTCTGCATATTCTGCTCACGCCTCTGCACATTCTTTTCATGCCTGTGAGCATTCTGTTCACGCCTGTGAGCATTCTGTTCATGCCTGTGAGCATTCTATTCACACGCTACATTTCCTATTCACGTGTCTACATATTTTGCTCACGCCTCTGCACATTTTATTCATGCCTGTAAAGATTTTATTCACACCTATGCAAGATTCACTCACGCCTATGCAGATTTTAATCACGCCTGTGCAGATTTTAGTCACGCCTCTGCAGATTTGGATCACGCCTGCCAGTTTTTGGATGACACCTATGAGCTGTTAAATGTTGCCTGGTATTTTCTGTTTAATTGTGCTATTAAATTTCCAAATTTTCTAGTTTTTTTGCTGCTTTTGAAAATTTTGAAAATTTTAGCGTTTTCAAATCCGTGCCTCTAGAAAACGAGCACCCATTTTTTTTTTTTAGAAATTTTTGCGAATGGTATTGAAAATTGAAGTGTTATATATCGTTGGAAAGGTCTTTCAGAGCCTAATCCAACCATGCTAGTTTCATTCTCAGATTTTACCATTTGATTAGCTATTTTACTTGTAGATTATCTAATTTTTTATGTGCTAATCATTGTGGGGCTAACAAGTTGTGCTTGTAGGTGCTCTCATTGCTTGAAATTTTCTAAAAGAATGCATGTCAAAGAGGGCTACTAATGGTTTTTGCAGGGCTTCCCTAAGCATAAAAACCAAATCAAGTGCTTGTTTAATTGCTTTCTTTATTGAGTGCGGCATATACTAGTTGTTTTATTTCATAGGCACTTAATGCCTTGTTGTAGGAATTTTGAGGTGGTAGGAGAGTATGCTCTTCACCCTTGTGGTGAAATAGAAATCTTGACCCATCTTGGGATTTTGAAAGCGAGGGGATAATTGAATCTTTGCTTGGTGTGTTTGGGAGAAATTCTTGAGATAGGGGAGTATGCTCTTCACCCTTGTGGTGAACCAAAAACCTTGAACCTCAAGAGTTAATCCACTTTTTGTTTAGTATAGGAATCCTTTAGCGGGCCTGCTCTTGAGCAATCAAGAGGAATGACCCAAGTGGGGACAAGCCTTTTGCCAGCTATTCCAACTCACTATAATCTCAAGGCTATCGAGGACATAAAACCTTGGTAGACATAACACTTGTCTTCGCTTGATGTGAGTAGCTCATGGGATTGCGACCATGGGGAAAGCATTGAGCAAGAATGCTTAAGGTACTCTTGAGGCTGTGAGGTCCTAGTCCTTTATGAGGAGCAAGAGGGGTGTTATGAATGGAAGCCCTTACTAAGAACCATAGGTTAGAGGCCACCTTATTTAGCCGCTTATCTTCTTAGTGCAAGGATTGATCCAAGTGGACTAACCCGGATCACCCCAAGATACTCACCATATGTGTCCCTCTAGTTGTGTTGTTTGACACTTCCATGACAAAGCCAATATCTCTTGTGGGCAACCACTTGGTGTGAGGCAAGGGGGAATCAAGTTATGGGCTAAGTTGGTAAGTATTGAGCCTTGTATTGTAGGTAGATATTGCTTGAAGTGTCTTCGATTGTGTGATACCAGTGTAAACATTCTCAACATACAAACAATTGGTAGCATTCATAGGGTGCAATTTTATTTTTAATATCATAAGTGTTTGTCTTGGCAAGGTTGCTTTTGCCCTTGTTTCAAGTGTTTGAAGACATGTTTGATACTCTACTATTTGCAAACCTATCCAATTGCTATTGAATTTGTGATTGAAATCAGACATTTTCACCCTCACATTCAGAAACTTGAAATTAGACCTTAAAAACTCAAAATTTTGCACAAATTGGTCAAGATCAACATCAGTATCACATTAGCTAAAGAGAAATATTGCATTAGAAGGTTGTTCTTGGTGAGAAAGTTTATCTCTACAATTGTGAGCTACATTCTTGGGAAATTCTCGTACTCTTATTGTCCAAATAATTTTCATTTAATCTCAATTTCAATTATATTTCGGCCTAGTCCAACCTCCTAGTTCAAAAGTGCAAGGGTAGTCACCCTTTGATTTGAAGCACCTCTTTGACAGTGTTGGTAAAGCCCCTTCTTCTATCTTTTCATTTCTCTTTGGACAATAGAGAACTTTGATTATCCTAGTTTGGTGTTGACATTTTGTGAGGTCATCCTAGTTTCACATAGAGTCATCTTACTTAAACTGTTGCAAGAAATGAAAAATGCATTTAAAGAACCAAACTATTGCTGCAGGAAGGTAAAACACATAGCTAAATAGATAAACTAATATAATCAACCATAAATCTAACTCCAACTCATTCTTCCATTCTAATGCATGAACTATGGCTATCTCTACATATGTTGTAGGAACTAACACAGATACAATGTTGTAGGAACGAACAGTGAACACTACCTTAAATGCTGAAAATAATTATACTACTCCTCTCTACTCTAGTCTACTCCACCTCCCAAGTGGGCCCTCCTTTGTTGGTTTTGACTAACTACAAATATAGAAGATAACTCAAATTATTCCTTCATTTCATATATTCAGAAAAATAGATTACAATCAGAACATAGACTTGAAGAACAACTTGCTTCAATACAACAGTAACATCATTACTTTGTCTAACTATATTTATATCGATCATCTCCCTATATATAGAGAATTACATTCAACATTCAAATCCACTTGACTAATTCATCTATGAAAGAAGGAGAATACGTCAATCAATAATAGAAGATCATAAAGATCAAACAACCATCTTAACAGAACATTCATTGTGGAGGAGATCTAGGATGATCGTGCTCCCCTATATTCCCTGAAGCATTCATTCCTTCCTTCAATTCTGCAAGAATATCTCATGGCTGTCTTGATGAATCTTCTGATTGTGACTAAAACATCTCCTCTCCTTTATTGATGTAACCGATTTATTTTCCAATTGCTCCTTCATTCCTAGCAAGTTAGTAGCATATGCATGCATATTCATATATTCAACTTAATAAATTTCATCCAAATGTTAAAACACACATTAAAATAGCTATATGAAATACTACATTATATATATATATATATATATATTGGAAAATTGTGTATACTATTTCCTACCCAAAAGTTTGAGGATATAAATGTACTTATGGAGTATATACAAACTTAAGCACTTAAAAGTCACATAAATATTTCAGGAATGTTTTAGGAACAGAGCATAAAATATCATAAAACAAAGACCAACTTTAGTCTCATCGTTTTCCCCCCAACAAGTATAATGCTTGTCCTCAAGCATTACACTTCTTGGCTACTATTTTGAGTTCACCAACCTCTTTCTTGCCTCTTCTTTTACTCTTGAAGGTGTAATAAAATCCTCTAGTTGACTCCCAGTAGTCCATTCTATGATCTTCCTGCAACTGGTCTAATCTGGTAGTGTTAATGTCATATAGTGGCTATAGGAGCATAGGTGGGTGGAAAGTTAGAGGAAACCAAAGCTCTCTTCTAATCTGCCTCCCTAGCTACATGTACTTCATTTCCCTATTCATGAGTGCCTCAAAATTAATTGGACTATGCAGTTCAGATTTCTTGAAAATCTCAGACAGTGTATTCCACCTACTTCTCACTCCAATCAGGCCCCTTTGAAATGTAAAATAAGGTAGTCCCTAATATTCCTTGTAGACTCTATCTCTGAGAGAAAAGATCTTGTCCCTGACTTTAATTTTTCTATTTCCAAAGGTGAGTGCTAACCAATCTCTTAAAAGGACATCTAGCTTACTAGATTCAGCTCTTAAAGGTAAAGGTTTAGATTTTTCCTGATCTTTGTAGTTATCCAGCTGCCTATCATAGTTGGCTTCATTTTGCATCCAAGACATTAATTATTTTAAATGTACATCTCCTATATAGAGTAGAGGATTCCAATCAATTTCATTAGGAATGCTGAAATTATGAATGTATAATTCATAGAGCAGATTTTGTTGCTAAGTAGGAATTAATTGATAAAGACCATAGAAGTCTTCAGCTATTTTGAACTCAAAATCCTTATTCTGAATGGTCATCATGAGTTGAAACATAAGGAACTATTATTTTAACCAAATAGCATATACCCTTGGGGGTGTCCTATAGGCTTAATCTGGTCAGCCGGCTTGAGGGCATGATCCATTTTCTATTTTTGCTTTTCTATTTGTTCCTTTAGGTGTTCAATCTCTTCCTTTTGCTCATCAATTTCCTTCTTCATTATTTTCTTCTCCTCTCCCCGCATGATGTTCTTGAAAAAAAATTGGGTATATAAACTAAACAGAATTGATTACAAAGTAGGCGGGCTAGGATCCTCTGATTGAGTTCTCTATTTTCTCTTTGCAATGTGAGCATGTTCTAAATAATCTATATACCAAGTCCTTCTAAAAGGCACTATGGAATTGTGGGTATAGGAGTAGACAGGTGACTGAGGTGACTACAAGTTCTCTTGATAATCTTCTTGAATTATTTGTGTACTTTCCTTAGGTTTACTTTGATGTGATGGAGACTCTTTAGGAGATTGGTTAATTTTAGTCTGTGGAGGATCTGGGCAAGTTGATTGAATTGGAGAATCAATTATGACAGTCATCATGAGAATCAGCAATAGGTTTCTCTAGTGGGACTTCTTGACTTACTGGGGTCACTTGAGGGACTTGTCCCCTCATCCTGGTACTTCTTCTCAAAGGGGTTTCTTTTTCCTCCACCATATTCTTTTTACCATCTTTCCTCGGCCTTTCTGCTATAGGAGTATCTGTTGCAGGAACCGACTTCCACTTCCTACTTTTTGAGGTTGTAGGTTTCTAGGGTTCTACTTTAGGAACTGAAGTTCCTTCATTAACCTTTTGTTTCCCTTTTCTTTGAGATGGGGTAGGTACATTATCACTCAGGATAGGAGAAGGCTCCTTCTCTTCAACATTTTCAAACCCTTTTCTTGAGGTATTTCAACTGGGTCAGGGGTATTTCATTTCCAAGAATTGTTTTCTCAACAGGCTCATTCTGGGGTTGCAAGGTTATGTTCTTAACACATTCTTTTCATTCTAGAGGAGATACATCCCTAAGGGCTCTTTCAACTAGAATTTTGATTAGGGCATGATGGGAAATGGAATTCATTTTACCCTTTTTTGTTTCCTCAGCACTGATACTTAACATGTTGTACAAAAATTTTGGAATATTTAGTTGAAGATTATTCCTAATACAACTAAGTAACTTGAAATGATGAACATGTAAGTTGGAAAATCTCCCTTCACATGTAAAATACCTGATGATATGTGTATCTAGCTCATTATATGGAACACATAATGGCATTCTCTTGTATCCTTTCTTATTTACTTCCAATGGAGGGTCAAAAGGTTGGGTAAATTGGGCTCGTGTAGACTTGGCATAATGCTCGTTGGGGTAATGCTCCCCTACTATAGGTAAGCCTATCACCTCCATAATTCTTTCCTCTATTGCTAGAACAGTCACTCCCCACACCATAGCTTCCCCCTTGTCGAATGTATTCATGAACTCTACTGCCACTTCTTCATCATATTCCATTAATTTCAAGAAGTAATCCAGCCATCTGCATGCATGGAACCTACGAACAACTTCAACATCAGTCAATAAAATGGTATGAACTATAGGTTCATGCCTCATCAACTGTCCACGCATTGTGTTAAATTTTGCCTTCAAAATTCCTTCTCAAATTCTTTCTCAAGCTCTTCCTCGGTCTGCAATTTCACAATTTTTGTTTGCTCTAAAACCCCAAATATTCTAAATTCCTTTGAAAAATCCCTTTTATTTAGCTCATAACTTCACTTCACTTCATCTCCCTTCAATCTTTGTGTCGTACTATTTTAAAAATTGGGCAATACAAATGATAATGACACTTGACTGTGGGGAATTATATTTCTTTAAGGTGCAATTAAGCCTTACACAAATTTAATTATGTCACCTAGGGTAGGAATCAAGAATAATCTGAGCAATTAAGTATGACAATTTTTGCAAACATTACAAGGAATTGATGACACATCACATAAGTATTGATTTGGCTGACATGCAATCTGGTTTGAAATGATAGGTATAGGAAATAGCAACTTAGGAATTAATACACTTTTTCCCCCGTACAAAAGAATGACAAGTGTCCACACTTGTCCTCTTTCATAGGAGAGAGAAAACTAGTGTAATGCCATAATATATAGACACATGTAGTACTAAATATAATTGCCAAAATCTATGTTTTAAAAGTAGAAATAGATTGAATAAATTGAATACATGTACTCGTCATTATATTTACATATACGCGTGAAGGATGAGAATTGGTTGTGCCTTGAAAGTGATTGTCCTTGAATGGATTTATGCTAACGTAGAATTTATTGAAAGCGTAGGAATTGAGAAAAGTGGGTGACATGGAATTTGTATGGGTGGAAGGTAAAGAAATGAGGTGGGTTGGAAAGAGAATTTATTAAAAGTGCATGTGAAATAAGAATTCATTGAAAATGAAGTTTTATTATGGATGTATGTTCTTGTATGCTGGGGTGAAGCTGTAGGAAGAAGGTTGTTGCCTTCTATTGCAGGAGTGATTACCTTTGTTACCTTTGGCTCATCCTCTATGAATTGTTGTAGGAACTCTGTCTTGGTTTGTGGTTGATGGTATAGATGAAGTCTATGGCCATTTACCAGCAACTTGAACTACAATGGGTCAATTGTTGTCAATTGAACCACTCCATTTTCAAAAATAGGTGTTATCTCATATGGACCTAGCCATCTTGTTTGCAACTTGCTTTGTATCTCTTGATACCTAGAATCAAATAGCAGTGCCCAGTCTCCTATTTGGAATTGTCAGTTTTTGATGTGGGAGTCATGCCATGTCTTTCTCTATTTTTGGACTATTTCTATGTGCTCTAATGAAAATTTCCTCATCTCATCCAAAGAGTTGAGATTCAGTAAGCATTCACAGTGAGTTGCAAGAAGGTCCATATTCAACTTCAAAGCAGTCCTTAGTGTTTTTTGTTCAAATTCAATTGGTAGCATTGTTTTTTTTCCATAGAGTAGCTCAAATGGAGTCAACCTAGTTTTGGTTTTCCATGTGATTATGTATGCCCATACTGCTTCTGCTAGACGGCTGCTCCAATCTCTTCAGTTGAGTTGAACTATTTTTGTAAGTATTGCTTCGATTTCTTTGTTGGTGACTTCCACTTGACCGTTAGCCTATGGGTGGTATGGGCTGGACTTTATATGTAAAATGTTGTACTCTTTCATAAGTTATGTTATCATATTTTATGTAAATTGTGCCCCTTGATCAGTCACTTACTCTCTTGGTACTCCATAGCGAGTAAATATTTATTCATAAAGGAAGGATGCCACTTTGTTGTCACCGGCATGCTTCATTGCTTTCACTTCTACCCATTTTGTCACATAATTCATGCATACCAAGATATATGATTTTCCATTTGATGGAGGGTCTATAGGACCAATGAAATCCATTCCCCATTTATCAAATGGTGTGACAACTACTTGTGGGCTGAGAGGCATCTCATCTAATTTCGTTGGCCTACCCATCCTTTGACATTTGTCACATTTTATGGTGTAATTGGTTACATCTTTGTGAAGTGTTGGCCAATAGTAGCCTATTATTAGCACCTTCATTGTTGTTCTTTTTGCTACAAAGTGTCCTCCACAAATTTCATTATGGTATCCATGCAGAATATCATTGGTCTCATCTTCTCGGATACATCTCCTCATAACCTGATCTGAACCTGTGTAGAATAATGTATTATCAATCCATGAGTACTAAAAGCTCTTTTCCACTAGCAATTTTATGTCCTTTGGAGAGAAGTGTTCAAACATCTTTTTGGCTACAAGATAATTTGCTATATCAGCATACCATGGAGTCTTAATACCAATGTGAAGCAGATGATCATCTAGAAATGTGTCATCTATCAATGAGTCATCTATATCTGCATGTTGTAATCTGGACAAATAGTCTGCTACTACATTGGCCTTTCTCACATTATCTATTATTGTGAGATCAAATTCCTATAACAAAAGTATCCATCTAGCTAATCTTCTTGAAATGGCAGGTTTTTTTGTGAGATATTTTATTGTAGCATGGTTAGTATGAACAATTATGGGGTATCCTTCTACATAGTGTCAGAACTTGTTTAGAGCATAAACTAGTGCTAATAGTTCTTTTTCTGTGACTGTGTAGTTTAACTTCGGGCCATGTAGACTTTTACTAATGTAGTAAATAGCATTTTCAAGGTTTCTAGACTTTTGGCCTAAGACAATTCCTAGTGCATAATCAAATGCATCAATATGTATGTGAAATGGCAAAGTCCAATCAGGGCCTTTTAATACTGGTGCTTTTGTAAGAAGGTTCTTAAGCTACAGGAATGACTCTTCACAAGCTGGGGTCCATGAGAATTTGGCCTCTTTTGTAAGCAAAGTTTACAATGGACTTGCTATTTGACTAAAGTTTTAAATAAAACATCTATAGTATCCAGCATGTCCTAGAAATTATCTTACCTCTTTTTGTTTAGTAGGAGTGGGCAATATTTGAATTACCTCTATCTTTGTTGGATCCACTTGTATGCCAGCTTTTGAAATGAAGTGTCCCAAAATTACTCCTTCCTACATCATCATAAAACACTTCTCACTGTTAAGTGACAAGTTATTCTCTTTACACCTAATTAGAACTTTCTCCAAATTCTTCAATGCTTCTTCAAATGTGACTCTAAATGTAATGAAGTCATTCATATAAATCTCCATGCAGTCATGTGAGATATCAGTAAAGATGTTGATTACAGCCCTCTAAAAGGTTGTAGGAGAATTACATAACCCAAATGGTAGAACAAATTAGGTGTACGTTCTCCAAGGACATGTGAATGTTGTCTTTTCTTGGTCCTTAGGTGCAATGCTAATCTGATTATAGCCATTATAGCCATCAATCAATGAGAAGTACTTTTATCCTACTAATGTATCTAGCACCTGATCAATGAATGGTAATGGAAAATAGTCCCTTTTCATACCATTATTAAGCTCTCTATAATATACAAATATTATCCACTTACCCTCCTTCTTAGGTACTATCACAAGAGGTGAAACCCACTTATATCTGAGGTTGGATATATGAAACCAGCATTTAGCAATTTCTGCAATTTGGTCTTCACAATCTCCCTGAGGGCTACGTTGATCCTTCTCTATAGCTGATGTATATTCTATGGGTACATAGAATATACTTCCTTCATTAATGTATATTCTATGGGTACATATTTTTGGATGTAATCCCTTCATGTCCCCATATTCCCAAGAAAAATCCTTTTCATGCTTGCATAAGAGTTGTGTCAAAAAAATTAATTGATTTCGAGATAATTTATTGTTAACATGAAGGTTATGGCTAGGTGAGAGTTACATAGTAGTGGTTAGCTCTATCATTGAGGCTTTTGATATAGGTTTGGTTGATATCTCACAAGGTAACAATTGTTGTATGATTTTAGGCTTTGTTGGCAAGACACAATTTTCATAGGTAGTTAATTGCAAAATTGAGCTTTGAGAAATGTCTCTTGCTATAACACAATCATTTGTAAGGATACTTTAGAGTATATTGTCATCCTCTTGTAATTTCATAACGGATTATCTATGTAGAATCATCAACTGAGCAATAGAGTTTATTTCTTCTTCCTCATCTCCCAAGTTTGGCCAAATAGGGTTGTTTAGATCTGCTTGTGGTTGGGCTAGAGGATATAGTGCTAATTTATTGATAGTTTGGCAGTCAAAGATGGTCATATTTCCTGATCTAAAACTAATATTAACATCTTCTATTGCTAACCAAGGCCTTCCAAGGATTACTAGAAAACCAGCAAGGGTTACTTTAGGTGATAGAATCATAAAATCAGCCGGGTATTCCCAAGAGTCCAGTGTGACTACTATGTCTTCAACCATACCATTTGGAGTAACTATGGAACTATCTACAAGTTGTAAAACTATTGAATTTGTCCTCAATCCCTTTATACTCAACCTATGCATAGTGTCCTTTGTCATGACATTTATACTAGCACCTAGGTCTATCAGAGCATTCTTTACTGACTGGTCATTAATTATTATATCAACAACTACGCTTCCTGGATCTGAGTACTTAGGAATCACGATCTTGCCCAACATTATATCAACCAATTGATTTATTACATGAACTATTTGGGGATCCTTTTTCTTTCTTCCAGGCTTCTTAAGACATTCTTCTTTGATGGATTTTCCATAGAGTGGAACATCTTTGAGAGCTTAAAATAGTGGAATCTGGATGTGCATGTTCTTTAACTGGTTGAGGTGTATCATCTTAGAATGGAAACACTTCCATGTTAAGAATGTTTAGCCCTCTGAGTAAGTGTTTTTGGGTCATGTCAAATGCCTTGAATGGGTCTTTGACTTGGACCTAGCTTTTTCCCCTATTCTGCCCCATTTTCCACTTTTTTTTTTGCATAATTCTGGCATCATGATTTGAAATTTTGAGATTCTTGACTTTTGGGTCA
This sequence comes from Chamaecyparis obtusa, assembly GCA_027943335.1. NCBI lineage: Eukaryota > Viridiplantae > Streptophyta > Pinopsida > Cupressales > Cupressaceae > Chamaecyparis > Chamaecyparis obtusa. The sequence goes on along the minus strand of BSBK01003436.1, from coordinate 47,534 downwards.
ATGTCAACCTTTTGTTCAAAGTCAACCTTGAATTTGACCTAGGTCAAATTTGACCTTGACCTTGACCCAAGGTCCAAATTTCAAAGTTCCATGATTTCTGGATGTCGGGTTTCAGAAAGAATTGTTTTCCCACCTCTGGGTCGGCTATTTTGATCTCTAAAATGGTAAACTCTTAAATTGCATTTAATCTAGGTCCATTTCTAGGGGTATGGGCCCAATGGAAATTTATTTCTCATACATAGCCCCTCTAGAAGTTTGTGCCCTAGATCACCATAAAGGGAGGCCTTCCTCTGTCATTTTCTCCATCTCTCATCCTCATAATCTCTCAAGCAAGCAAGAAATCAAGCAAGAAAGAAGGAGAAGGAAAGCATTCAAGCATTCATTCATCTTCAATCATTCAAGTATTCAAGATCTAATTCATCAAGGAGATCCATTGTTAGCCATTGAAGGATTCAATCTCTATGGAGCCCTCTTGTTGAAGATTTCTCCATCCATCCATTCAAGCTTCTTCCTATTCCAAGATCCACTCAAAATTGGTATTGAAGATCTAAAGAAAATTGATTTGAGACATCCTACATTCATTTGGAGCATCCATACTTGTGGATTCAAGGATTCAAATCCTCCACAAGGGTTTCAACATAAGCAAGGTGAATTGTTCCATTTACTTTCTTTACTACTATAATTTCAATTCAATTTCAAGGTTAATTCCTAAATTGGCATTTGACTAAGGCAAACCCCTCCCCCCCCAACAAACAAAACCATTTTTCTTGTAGGTACAGGTGTGGAACAACAAATTGAAGTGCAGATCTGGATACCCTTTTCATCAAACTTTCAAGATCCACGAACAGAATTTCCATCGGAGCTGGCAGGTCAAGGTCAACTTTTTGGGTCAAGGTCAACTTTTTTGGGTCAAGGTCGCCTTTGTCTACCTAGGTCAAGGATGAACTTTTTTAGAAAAGAAAAATATTTCTAGGTTTTTCAAATCTTGCAGTTTGGTTCAAGATTGTGAAAATTAATAGTTTCTTAAACTGTTTGACAGGCTTTTAAGCCGATTCTTTTTCGGAGGCAAGTACCTTTATTTCTTCATTTCAACATTTTCCTTCTACATTTACTTTCCATATCATTAAAATTTCATGTATGTGTAAAATATCAGCTTTGGGGTCTCTTTTATGTGCAAACCATTGTCCCAGACCCCACCACATATTTTATATTTTATACCAGGATATCAAATGGTGCTTCTTATTGTAGTGTAGGTTTATCCATCTTAAGCCTCTGAGGGAATGGAGGTCTAGTTTTACTTTTAGGATCATCCTGGTCTAGCATCTTAGTTGGTAGGGTTGGATTTGTTAACGCAACTTCTAGTTGTTATTTTGATGCTATAGGAGTATATAGTACTTTAGTTATAACAGGTGGTTCTGGTGTTGGCAGAGTAGTATCAGATCTCAGGTGGATATTAGTGATGTCTAATGCATAAGCAGGGTACTATTGAGTGTTAGTACTGTAGATTGGTTTTCATTGCTTATTATTAGGATTTGGTTGTGGCTGAGCCAACAATTATGTTGGTCATGGAGGAGAATTCATAGTTGCGGGAGGTGGCATAAGTTTTGGCTATGGAACTGGAGGTGGTAATGGTTGATAGCCAGGATTCTGATTAGGCCACTATTGGGGTCCCCTCCATTGGTTATATTGCTTCCAATTTCCCTATGGTGGTTTCCATTGATTTTTAGGTTGTGGCTATGGCCATTTGGGTTGTTGGGAGCTATACCATTGGTTCATCTGGGTATTTTTCCATGCATTATTTCATATAGGTTGGAAAGACTGTGAGGGATATTGGGAATTCTGGGTATGCCATTGACTATTATAATTATTGAAAGATTACCATGGGTCCTGAGGCATACCCTATTGTGGAGCCCATGGGTGACGTTGAGAAACAAAGAATACTTTCTCATCTTCCCCCTCTATCTGCCTAAACTCAGTTGCAACATGATGTGTTTCCATATTTGCTACCAGCTTGCATCTACAGTCCTTCTTTTATTGTCGACAATGTGGGCAGTACTCTGCTAAATTTAACTCAACTTTTTCATGCTTCTTTTTGGCTTGCATTATATCCAAGTGGGTTGCAACATCATTGATAATGTCTTGCTTGAAATCTGACAGCAAGTTTGATATTTCCATCTTTGATATGCCAGAACTACTTCCTTTTGCAAGTGTTGGATGGAATCCTCTGCCCTTCTTTACTGCTGATCTTGAATACTTCAAACAAATTTTCTTGAGATCATCCCAAGAAGAATGGGATAGATCTCCTCCATCCATAAGGTCCAGTGAAATTTTTCATTCACTCCTCTCAAAAAGATGTTTTTTTGTGAATCCTCCTACAATGCATGTTGAGGATTCTTCTGCAAATTGTATAAGAAGCATGAGATGTAGTCTTCCAGAGTTTCATCTTCTTTTTGTGACATGCGGAAGATATCATCTCCTCTCAAATCACCTCCTTTGTAGTATTATTTATATTTTTGCAGAAATGGGTCTCTCATCCCATCCAATCAGTTGCTACATTTTCTCCTAGTCCCATAAACCATCTTAAGGCTGACTCTTTTAATATAGCTAGTGTAGACACCTAAAAATCTTTTAGAAAATAAAGTATTTTTATTTTTTGAAAAATCCCTGATGACATCATCATTTATTAATTAATTATTTATTTAATTTATTTATTTATTTTTATGCCATTAAATCTTTTTATCTTAATTAAAAATATTTAATTAAGAAATCCCTCCCAAAAATGTTTAAATCATATTTAAACATTATCTCCTTATTTAATTAATAAATTGACCAAAAATCCCAAAATAAATAATTTATTTATTTTTTGCCCAAAACTTGGCCAATTTTCTTAAAACCACTAACCTCTTCCAGAATCTTCTAATCCTTCTTTAATTTCGATTAAAGGCTAATCCCCTCTTTTCCTAACCCTAATCCCAACTCAAAATATATAATTAAGATTAAATATTTATTCCTCATATTTATTAAATTCACTTTTAATAAATATTCTCAAACCTAAACCATGGAAATAAATAAATCTTTATCTATTTCCTAAAATCCATGTTTATCCTAAGGAAATTCTAGACTCTTCTAGAAAGTCCTAATCCTAATCCTCCCTCCCTAATCCTGTCACATTCCCTAACCAAGGTTAGCCAACTCCTAAGCTTAACCCAAAGTCAACAAACTTCTAGAAACTTCTCTTACATGCATTAAGTGCATTTAAGGCCTCCTTATCCCTCTTACATGCATTTATCATGCATTTAAGAAGCCCCTCACCCCTTTCTTACACCCTTTGACCTTAGGCACATTTCCCAAATTGTGCACATCCCTCCCATCTTTCAACCCAATGCCCTTATGACACTTGTCACAAGGAGGTGGCCCTGAACTAGCACAATCCATGTGCTCCTCTTTGAATGAATCTTGACCTCTCTTAAGGATTTTGATCTTGGCCACTCATTCCTCCTTCCCAAATCCTATAAATACCCTCATTTCCAAGAGCAAAAGAAACCATTCACCTTTCATTTTAAGCATTGTTATCATGCCCTTTTACTTCTAGCCTTAGCATAATCATCTTAATTTAGCTTACTTTCAAGCATTTTAGCTCATCTTAATATAGCAATAATGGATTAACCTAGTTTCTTCCATTGTTTTGCATAAGCATAGCATCATATCACATCTCTATTTGGCTTAAAATCAATCTTAGCATAAACATCATGTAGCTTAATCTTCATTTCAGCATCATTTGATCCTTGAGGCCTTAGGGGCAAATCAAGTGTTCTATACCTATTTTGTGTCATTTATGGTATTTTTATGGATCTCGATCCGTCCTAAAATGCATAAGGAACATGCTCCAAGTGCTTAGAGAGCACACCCACATCCCCTAAGCAAGAGCAAATCAAACAGTGCTTGGGTGCACCTGTTTAAGCTCAATCTAAGGTGGCTAGCTTAGAGTTTCCTTATTTTTGATCGATTTCATGCTAGACTAAAATCTAATCTTTATTTGGTTTGAGTCTTTCAAAACAGGTATCCTCAAAAGCCTTGTCCACATTCTGGCACGCCCGGTGGGACCAAAACCCATAATCAGCTTGATTAGATCATACTTTGTACTCTCATATTTGCCATTTTTCATGAATAATTTGCAGGAAATAGATGAAATGTCGCCTACACATAGTTTAGTCACACCTAAACATAGTTTAGTCATGCCTACAAAGAATTTGATGACGCCTACAAGCCCTGTATCGACGCTTATTTTCTAAAGATTTTCTGTGCTCGATAACTTCTATTCTATCTAAACTTCTTTTTTGTCGCCTACAATGGAAATAATCACGCCTGTAAAATAAACACTCACACCTTCGCGTACAGAAGCCTCGCGTGTAACCATTCCATTATCTCCTATTAGCATTTCATTATCACCTGTAAAAAAATATTTTGTTGTCGCGTACGCATGTTTAAGTGTCGCTTATGCGCATTTCATTGTCGCCTGTGCAATTTTTACTGTCGCCTGGGTAAATTTTATTATCATATTTAAAGTGTCGCCTCTACATATTTAAGTGTCTCCTGGGCTAGTTTAAGTGTCACCTAAGATCATTTCATTGTCGCTTAGCCCTTTTTCACTATCGCTTGTGCTCATTTCATTATCGCCTATGGTTTTTTAAGTGTTGCCTGTGGATTATTAGGTGTCACCTTGGCATGTTTTAGTATCGCCTATACATATCTTGTTGTCGCTTAGGAATTTTTTTGCTCTCGCTTAGAAACAATTGAACTGTCACCTGGGAATCTTTCAATCTCGCTTGTGCATGTTGAAGTGTCACCTATGAGCATTTAACTGTCGCTTGAGATCTTTTTGGTGTCGCGTGTGCATTTTCCAGCGTCGCGTATTAGCTGGACAATGTCACCGCCGACTGTGTTTTTGCCTTAGATTTTCTCACAGATTCCTAAAAAAAAAAAAGCAAAAGTCAAACAAAATCTTGAATGAAACTAAAGAAAAGAACTTAGGTCTTCAGAGTCATTATCATTTTGAAAATCAAACACAATCTTGAATGATCTAAATTGGAAAAAAAACAAGCATCTCTATTCCCTCCTTTTCAATTCAAGCAAAGCACAAATTCAATCTTGAATGCCTTAAGGACAAAACAAAGCTCTTTTCAAAGTTATAAATCAACACGCACATCTCAATCTCGAATGCTCAAAGGAAAGAACTTGCAGTCGCTCAAATCGTTTACCTTTTGGAGAAAGAACAAATCAAACCTTAAGCACTTGTGTCTTCAATTTCAAAGTTCAATCAAACTTAAATCAATTTGGGAAAAAGAACAACTTGCTTGATGTGCATTTAGGAGTTTTTTCAAAATTCTTGCAAAATCTTTGTTAAAGTAAGCAACGTGGAACATTTGAACTCGGACAAGTTCACGTGTTCTACTTTTAGCGAGGCCTATCCAGGGAGAAAAGCACTTCCTCCTCGGAGAACAACCTCAAACCGGTATCCCCCCCAGCTAGTATATAAATAAAGTGAAGGCAAAAAGTACTCACTTATATCTCCTAATCCACGGGCGTTTTGTGCCAAATGCAAATGTCTGGGGACAGGTAAATATTCCTCCCCCGGCGTTGTTGGCTAGGCTCTTAAGTGAGTCACAGGCAGTCAGCATAACTGGGTATGGAGACTCCACGAAACTATTAAAAACCTGATAAAATAGAGGCTACCCTATCTACATCCGAAAGTATCAAAATCCTTGTGCAAGGACCGATTCCAAGGGGTTTACCGGGTCGCCTCAAGATTACTCACCATTTGTATTCCCTTCTAGGGGGTACCAAGCTGTGGGCAAGCAATTTTGATACTCACCTTCCTTAGGTAGATCTATTTGAAGTGCTTGACAGTCACTACTCCATGAAAACATTGTTGGAACATACACTTTCAAAGCTTTATCAGAGTCAGTTATCTTGTTTGTATCCCACAAGGTTGCTTTGTCCCTTGTGGAGATTGCTTTTCCAAAAATCTTTATTGAAATCTATCCTTTTCCATTGGGAAACATCAAACTGATCAACAAACCCAGTTCAAGATACTCAGAACATTTTGCAGAGAAACCCTTGGAATCAGATATCCAAAGAACCTTTTTGCCTCAAACCAGCTTATCAGAATTCCCCTGAGTTATGCCCAATTTGATCAAACATCTGAAAGCTAAGTTACCCAAATCCAAAGCTTATCAAGAGAAGAAAGTTGCAGAAAGAAACCTTAAGAGCCATCAATCCTCTATCCAAGCAACCCAAGCAGAAGAAAAATATCAAGAAAAGCTTGATAATATTGGCTATAATGCAAGAGTCAAAAAGTTTGCCTACCAATTCTAAGTGAACCATCACTACATCAGTCTTGAAAGAGAAGATGAGATAGGATCCATCACATGTCCATTCTACCTTCAGATCTCAAAATCCTATCTCGGCAGTCCTTCATCCTAGTCTCATCCTAGTTTCATCCCTGCATCATCACCAAATCTTTAGTTGCATTCTAGAATCCTTAGCTGCATTCACCATCATCTTCCTAGCAGCATCATAGATCATCCATCTCAATTGCATTTTCATCATCCTTTTAGAGAAAGCATTGTTCCATCATCCTTCACCATCTTTCCATCAGCAATCCACAATCAGAGTCCCATATCCTTCATCCAAATCCAACATCCAATATCCAAATCAGAACTCACCATCCTTTTGTGCCAAATCCAGAGATCCAAATCCACAAGTACTTAGTGTTCAAAACCTTTGAGTTATTTCCATCCCTTATCCCAAATCAAAAATCATCCCCTTTTTGACATAGCATTGTCTAAAGGAAATCCAACTTGTCCTTGCATAGCCTCATCATCTCAAGCAAGAGATTGGCTTGTATTGATAAGAATCCAGTTGACCAAAGATCATTAGTCTATCCTAGGTTGGCCAAATCCTATCACTGATCCTCCAATGGGAAAAATAATAGCTCATTTTTTACACTTAGTAAATCTTCCACCAGCATCCCACCAATCCTTCACCCAATCTTGACCCAAATCAGAGCATCCCACCAAGCCTCCATCATCGCCAAGCTTTTTTACCAATCTGCCACCATCTCCCATCAATCTTCCACCATCCTTGATCCAAATCCAAGCATTTCACCAATCCTTACATTACATTTTAGAAATTCATCATCCTTAGAAGTTCCTTAAGCTCACATCCATCATCCTTTAGAGTCTTTTAGGAAACATCTTGCATCCATCTAAGCATCTGCATCTCCATGCCTGTCGAGACAAGATCCAGATCTAGAAAAAAAAGGAACATGAATCCTTATCCAATCACCAGTTCATCTGATCCCAACATTTTTACCAGTGCAATGATAGCCTATGATCCCCAAATACAAACTGGAAATACATGGGATGATCCCAATATCCCCTCAACTCCTCTGACAATAGAAACATTTGTGAATCATCTAGAGAATCCACCAATAGTCAATACACTCATGGCCCAAAACCAGCAAAGCATGTTCACTAACTTTGCACAAACGCAGACTTCCATTCCACCATATCTCCATCCTCGCATTCCCATAAGCACTATCCAAATCCCAACACAAGTATACTCTCCATTTATCCAACCGTTCCTTGATCCAACCTTGCAAACATCACAAGAAACCTCCACCATTCCTCTTCTTTTGCAAGGAAGCTTTGCCAATCCCATAACACAAGCTATAACACCATCGGCTCCATTCCCTATCATAGGTACTTCATCATCTACCATGGCTGCTCAAGCTCTTGCACAAATCCAACGCTTGTCCCAGAATCAGCTCCCACCTCTTACACAAACTTTTGCACAAGAAGTCCTGCCATCTTCCATAGGCCAAGCAGCACCTTTCACTCTGGGAGGGATGCAATCATCCTTCCCCTTCACTTCACAAGTTCCCACATCCACACCTTTTATGCCAGGAGGGACGCAATCATCTTTCCCTTTCACTCCACAAGCTTTTGCATCTATACCATCTTTTCCAGGGTCAATGCAATCGTTTCCCTCTTTCTCCCAACAAGCCTCCACATCAGCGTCATCTATTCTGGGGGCAGCGCAACCACTCCCCTTTCATACCCAGCAGCTTCCACATCAACATCACCCTTTTCATGGGGAATGCAAGTGTTCTCTTCATTTCCCCCCCAACAAGCATCTACCCAAGCACAAGCCCAGCAAAATGCCTTCACCACAGGAATGCCTTCCATGGGTTTTTCAAAACCACCATTCATGTCCCAAACTCCCATCACATCTACCTTCCTGACATCTGCTGCAACACAATTCCCACCTCACACTAGTGCTCGTTGGGGTCTCACTCAAGAACACATGAAAGCCTTTTGAATACCAACTCACTCTCCTACATCCATATTTGCACACCAACAAGCCACCTTCTCACAAGCAGCACAATGGCAACCATCTCAACCTCCACCAACCTCATCCTTCACAAGCTATCCATTCCCAACACCAAGTGCTTTTCAACAAGTTCCTCCACCTCAGCAACAAAGTTCATCCCATTTTGCAAGTTATCTTGCCCAGTCACCCTTTGCTTCGGGCTTCCCTACATCAGTTCCACCCTTAAGCAATATGGTAATGCGCCTGACTTATATCAGTCAACCACAGAGCCAAGTTTAGCAAGGACCATCTTACCAACAAGCTGCATCATTCGACCAGCCACCCCCATAGCAACCATACTTCTAGTCATAGCAACAAACCCCCATCACTCCCCAACAGCAACAAGTTTCCCCCTATCAGTCACAGCAGCAAGTCCCAGTCATCCCACAACACCAGCAAGCAGTCTCATATCCACCACCGCAATATCCCCCTATGTTGCATCAACAATATCCCCAGCAAACATCACTCCAAAATCCACTCCAATCTACCTATCCCGCTGGGCCATCTCCATATCCCACTCAACAGTACCAACCTCAAATAGGAGTACCCGCTCAAACACCAATCAATGCTGAGTGGGAAGCCATGAAGAACTCTCTTAATGAGCTTCAAACCGGTACTAAGAACAAAACTTACAAGTTTGAGGAGGTGTGTCCTTATCCATTTGACCGGTCCATTGCTGCTATACCTTTCCCCAAGCACTTTGAGACACCTAAGTTTGATAAATATCGGGGGAAAGGAGATCTAGTCAATCATATTAAAGAATTCTATATGGCATGCTAAGAAGTGGCTTATAGTGATAACTATCTCTTACACTTATTTCCCAAAAGCTTGGGAGGAACCGCTATTGAGTGGTTCTACAAAATACCATGTGGGATTATCACAACCTTTGCTAAACTTTCTAAGAAGTTCATTGCCCACTATGCCCACAATGTTGAGAATGAGTTGACCTTGTTAGATCTCTGCAACTCAAAGTAGAAAGAAGGAGAAAGCCTAGCAGAATACTTGCAACGATGGCAGAACCTTACTACCAGGTTATCATACCAGCCACCTGAAAAGCATTTGACCAAAATCTTTATTGATAATCTGCATCCTAAGCTATCCCACTTCATGAGGATGAATTGTCTCCAAACCTATCAAGATATCAAGAGCAAGGGGATAGGTATTGAAAAGGCCCTCCTAGATGAAGGCACAATCTGACACTTCAAAAATGATGTCCAAAAACCCAGCAATGATAAATCCCATTACTAGAATCGTAACAAAAATGTTGTTACTGATGGAGCCACTGATACCAAGCATGTCCACTTTGTTGTGGCTAGTCCTCCATCAACTCCTACATACCAACAACAACAAGCGCCCATCCATCAGCAATCTCCTCAAGTCCATCAACAACCCACGCAACAATATCATTCTCAGAATAATTAGCAGAATTATCAGCAACTAGCCCATCAAGCTTATCAAGGTAATCCAAACAATTAAGTCAATACCGTCAATGTTGCTCCCAAGCAGAACAATCCTAGAGCTCAAAATTATCCAAAGAAGACCTTCACACCACTGGGTGAACCTTTGAATGTTATATTTCATCGAATGGCCAAGGCCAACTTGATTACATATCCACCAATTCAGCCAGTTGATGATACCACTCCCAAGCCTGATTGGTACAAAGATCATGAGTACTATGATTATCATCGTGTCAAAGGACACACTACCCTGAAGTGTATGAGACTCAAAAACTATATCCAAGATCTCATTGATCAAAAAGAGATTCAAGTCGATACACCTACTCAAGCCTCGCCAAATGCCAATTTGCAAATTTATCAGAATGTGTTCCCACAACACAATGCTAGGAACAACCAAGCTAAAGCCAATCATCCCCAGAACCATGGCAAAGGCAAGCAAGAAGATCACACTACTACCTATATCAGTTATAACAATATTTTTGGATGTATAACCCAAGTTGAGCCCACAGTCAATACCATCCATGTCAGAGGAGCAGACAGTCAATGTGTTGTTACCACCCGTAGAGGTCGGATAACTGTTGTTGGTGCCCATCCAAGGCCAGCACATAATGCACACAATTCATAGTATAACCTCATAGAACATCTTGGGAACACACCAGCCCAAATATCCATCTTGGACCTTCTTCGCACTTCACCTCTCCATTAGGAGATCCTTAATCAAGCTCTCAAAGAAGGACATGTCCCCACAGACATTAACACCACCCAGTTTGAGACCCTTGTGGGACATCTATCCACAACCTATGCTTTATCCTTCAAACCATCCGACATGCCAGCTGTTGCACCTGACCATACTCTCCCTCTCCACATCATTGTCATGGTCAGAGACTTTGCCATCAAACGGGTCTTAATAGATAATGGCTCAGCCCTGAACTTGTGTACTTTGAAGTTCATTCAGTAGATTGGGTTCACCCAGGCCGATATAGCACATGAAGTAATCACTATCAAAGCCTTTGACAATTTGGAGCATACCTCTGAAGGTACTATTACTTTGCCCATTCAGCTGGGCCCAGCAACACAAGATACTATTTTCCATGTTGTTGATCTTGACCTACCATTTAATATCCTCCTAGGCCGACCATGGATTCATTCCATTAAGGCTGTACCATCTACTTACCATCAGTGCACCAAATTTCTACATCAAGGCACTGAGGTCACCATCCATGCTGAGCCCCAACCCTTCGCATACTGTCGTGCGATGGAAGCATCATTCCCTCACTCCACTCATTGTCCTGGAACTAACATTGGTACTTCTATTGCCAGTTCATCCTGAGCCCATTGTGATCTAGAAACCATCCTCGCCTCCACCCTTTCTTCCATCAAGATCGATAACTAGGGTTGTGGTGAATACAACCTACATGATGCATTTGTCGTAGGGGCCCTCCCGCTTGATCCACATACTCAAGGGCACCTGAATCACCAAAGCAAGCCTATTGAAGAGCGTCATGAAATCAAGAGAATGGGACCTATGACTTTTGAATCCCATGGCACATTAAAAAGTCAAGAAATGGATCCTAACATTAATAGGTGGTTGTACAAAGATCCCCCACCACCTGACAAACAACTTCTTGGCTACTTCAAAGATAAATACCCACAATCGCACAAGTACACTACTGAGCAATGGAACTACCAAGGTGGTGGTCTAGGACCACAAGAAGGTGGAAGCAAAGACCCAATTACGGCATCCAAGAACCCACAACATTAGGGTCTTGGCTTTAATACCCCTCACCTGCATATACAAGGGCCCAATACCGCAACTGGGGGCACCAACATGACTAGTGTTCCCCTCTTAAATAGCTAGGATGACCTCATAGAGATCGAAGACATCCCTGAAGAGAAAGAAATCAGATCCTATGATGATATCTTTGATGATGACACCCTCCTGGGGACTTCTGTCCTCCGACAACTTGCCATCAATCTCATAGAACTTCCCCTCATTCACCCTCAACTCATAGACTGGGACCAACCAAGCATTGCACACATCGATGAGTTCCAAAGCACGGAAGCACTCCTAGAATTCATGGGGGCATCAGGCCCACACTCAGTTCAGGATTCAGAGTCAGTCACATCTATAAGCTTGACCCAGAAGGATACTTCAGAGAGGAGGCAAGCTTTAGCTGCAAAAGAGAAATAGAAAGAGTAAAACATGAGTCCTTATGTGAAAACCCTTTTGGGGCACATTCTGATTCCAAAAAAGTAAAAATAAAGAGCGTATCTTCTAGTGAAAACTTGGCAATTCAAGCGCTAGAAGATGAAGACTTGCCTCTTCCTCCCATCCAGGATTACAGACCTGAGCAGTCACCTATCATCATAGAAGAAACCAAGCCAGTCAACTTAGGTATAGAGGAATGTCTGAGGATTACCTACATTGCAGCCAACATGACAGAAGGTGAAGAAATGGCTTTCACTGCGCTACTTCAAGAAGCTACTACGAACTTTGCATGGTCATATGCACACATGCCTGGACTTGATCCTAAACTTATTGTTCATCATCTAGCTATAGACCCCAATGTTAAGCCAGTAAAGCAGAAGCTACGCAAAATGCATCCCAAAGTAGCTCTATTGGTAAAATCAGAACTAGAAAAGCTCCTGGATGCAAAGATTATCAGAGCTATAGATTACTTAGATTGGATCTCCAACATGGTACCTATCACAAAGCCTTCTGGCGACATCTGAATTTGTACAAATTTCAGGGACCTAAACAAGGCATGTCCTAAAGATGATTTCCCACTACCTAACATAGACATGATCGTAGATCTTACAGCGGGCCATGAAATGTTGTCACTAATAGATGGTTTCTCTGGATACAATCAGATTCATATAGCAGCAGAAGACCAACACAAAATAGCATTCACCACTCCATGGGGTACCTTTTTCTATAACATGATGCCCTTTGGTCTAAAGAATGCAGGAGCCACATATCAGAGGGCAATGACAGCAATCTTCCATGACATGATCCACAAGATCCTAGAGGACTATGTGGATGATATTCTTGCAAAATCAAAGACATGCCATGAACACCTTGACATTCTTGAGAGTGTGTTTGATCGCCTGCAACACTATGGGTTACGGCTCAATCCAAAGAAATGTGTCTTTGGTGTTACATCTGGAAAGCTCCTAGGTTTCATAGTATCACGAAGAGGCATAGAGATTGACCCTAAAAAGGTCAAAGCAATAACAGAAATGCCTCCCCCAAGAACACTCAGACAGCTCAGAAGCCTACAAGGAAAGCTTCAATCAGTGTGTTGGTTCATTTCTCAACTAGCGGACAAGTGCCAACCTTTCACGCATCTCTTATGCAAAGACACAAGCTTCAAATGGGATCCCATATGTCAGAGAAGCTTTGGTAAGCTCAAGGAGTATCTAGCCAATTCTCTAATCCTAGTACCACTAGTTCCAGGATGCCCTCTCATACTCTACATCTCAGCAACCACTATAGCACTGGGGGCACTCTTAGCTCAGCATGATGATGAAAACAAAGAGAGAGCCATCTACTACATTAGTTGAACTCTTGTCGACTATGAGCTTAATTACTCACCCATGGAAAAAGCATGCCTTGTAGTGGTTTTTTCCACTCAAAAGCTTAGACATTACATGCTCAGTCACACAATTAGGTTCATTTCAAAAGTAGACCCCCTCAAATATCTACTATCAAAGACAACTCTCACAGGTCGTATGGAAAAATGGGTCATGATACTCAGTGAGTTTGACATCCAATACATAGATCAGAAAGCAATCAAAGGGAAAGTCATTGCCAATCAGCTAGCAGAAGCACCACTGGTGGATGCTTATCCACTAATCATGGAATTCCCTGATGAGCACTTATGTATGATCAAAGAGTAGCCCATGTGGAAACTATACTTTGATGGCTCCTACACATCACATGGATCAGGGGCAGGAATCCTATTCATCACACCTCAAGGTGACTACATTCCAAAATCATTCAAATTGGGATTCCCATGTACCAACAACATTGCAAAATATGAGGCACTCATCTTAGGTCTCAAAACAGCCATTCAATGGAATATCACAGAACTGAAAGTGTTCAGTGATTCATAGCTCATTATCAAGCAAGTCCTAGATAAATATCAAACAAAAGATGATAAGTTGCTACCTTACAAAGAACTTGTGGATAGATTGAAAGAGCATTTCCTGAATCTACAAATCACATAGATACCCAGACTTCAGAACAAAGCAGTAGATGCAATGGCAACTATTGGATCCTTGTTAGAAATCCCACGCTACGCATCACAATATGAATTCCTAGTCAAGTAGCTACATACACCATCTTATGAGAACGCTGATGCAAAAATAGTGTGTGTCTTGGTTGGTCCCCAGTCCCCATGGTACCATGACATCCATGCATATCTAAATAATGGTATCATATCTCCCCATCTCACCAATAACCAACGCCAAAACTTTATTCATAGAGCTTCCTGCTACACTCTTGTAGCCAACACCCTTTATCATCGAGGGTATCACAATATCCTCTCTAGGTGTTTAGATTCAAACGAGGCCATCCTGGCTTTACAAGAGATCCACGCTGGAATTTGCGGTGCCCACACGAGTGGCATGGTTCTAGCTAAGTAGTTGCTTTGAGTTGGGTATTATTGGCCAACCATGGAACATGATGCTTGTGAGTTTGTCAGAAAATGTTTACCATGTCAGCAGCATGCAAATTTGATTCATGCACCAGCACAAGATATGCAGCCCATTGCGCCACCTTGGACATTTTCATGTTGGGGCTTTGACCTTGTCAGCTTAATCACTCCCCTTTCCTCAGATGGACACAAGTACATAATAACTACGACAGAGTACTTCACCAAATGGGTTGAAGCAATCCCACTCACCCTCACTACTGGCATCCAAATATCCAAGTTCATCCTTTACCACATCATTTGTCACTTTGGCATACCCTCTACCATCTTCGCAGACCATGGCACACCTTTTGAAAACTAGCATGTGGATGATCTGTGTGCTAGACTCCAAATTCATCACCATTTCTCCAATCCATATTTCCCTCAAGGAAATGGCCAAGCTGAGGCAACCAAAAAAATATCTTGAAAATCCTCAAGAAGGTTGTCAATGATTTTGGTTGTGACTGGCACCTCCAAATCAATCCCACCCTCTGGGCCTACCATACTTCTTATCGCACTCCCACAAGCACCACCCCATATTCCCTTGTATATGGTGCCGAAGCCATTCTTCTGATCGAGGTTGAGCTCCCATCATTGCGAGTCTCCATGAAGAACTACACCACTGATGAAGACTATCGTGTGGCCCATCTCACACAGCTAGACCTATTAGATGAAAAGAGACAACAAGCCTATGATCACCTAGTTGCATACCAAAATCGACTCAAAAGGAGTTATAACAAGAAGGTCCACCCCAGACAATTTTAGGTCGGTGACATGGTCCTCAAAGAAAATCAGAAAGTCCAAGTAAACAGAGAAAAGAAAGGCAAGTTTGAGCCTACTTGGTTGGGCCCCTATGTTGTCACAGCATGCTTCAGCTCTGGAGCTTATCAGTTATCTACACCAGAAGGTGAGCCTTTGAATGATCCAATCAACATCATACATTTGAAGAGGTTCTATGCCTGAACCAGATCTACATATTCA
The DNA here is from genome assembly GCA_027943335.1 of Chamaecyparis obtusa. NCBI lineage: Eukaryota > Viridiplantae > Streptophyta > Pinopsida > Cupressales > Cupressaceae > Chamaecyparis > Chamaecyparis obtusa. The sequence continues at coordinate 31,969 of BSBK01003436.1, read as the reverse complement.
GAAAATCCATAAAAATTGGAAACAGTAGAAAAATACAAAAAAAAAAGCAAAAAAGAAAAAGAAAAATAATCGTCCAATGGTGAAAACTTGGCAATTCAAGCGCCTTGGACAAGTATGTTGGTGAAAACCTGGGAAACAGGCACCATACATAGTGGACCAAGTCATTATCTATCAAACTCCCATCCCCCCATCCCAACATCTCAATCCTTTTTCTACCATCCCCATCCCCATCCACCATCCCCCAGCATTCCTCCTTTTCATAATCCTCCAGCAACTCCACAATCCTACCTGTACCTATTTTGTACCATATCTTGTACCATATCCTATATATCCTGTATCGCGCCATCCTTCTTGTACCATATCCTGTATAGTGAGATATTCCTATCCCCAATCCTGAGCTTCTGTACATATTCATTGTATCTCTTTTCTCATCTATTGTACATATCCTTGTGTCTTGTTGTACATACTCCTTGTTAGTCCTACAGCAGCATTTGATCAGAACACTTTGTCCTACCCAACCTTGTACTTTAGCAACATCAATTGTCGACTATTCTTGATCACTGTGATTATTCTTTGCCTTCATCATTTTCCAGCGAACAACAACACTCATTCTCTCATCAATCAGCGGGTCCTTGAGGATGTATCCTTCCTCTTGTTCGATCCAATCTTCCACCAAATTACACTAGGTCCGTGTCGATGTATCCTTCCACATGTTCAGACCAATCTTCCCACCATCAATTCAATCAATCACATCAAATCTCTCTCCTTGGCAAAGGATGTCTTTTTGGAGTTCTCATTTTGGTCTTGGATTTTGTCCTTTGGATCTTGTTAATCTTTTACAGCTTCTTGTTGTTCTCTACTCAAAGTCACCACGGTCCTTTATATCATGGTGTGCAGCGAATGAGGCCAATCTGGGGCAGGGTCTTTTGATCTTTTGCTTCTTCCTGTGAGTCAGTCGTGTGTTTGTGGTTTCTTTAGCATCATTTCCACCATGCCTCCTCTGGGTTTCATGCGTGATGCTGGGGCAACCCTGCCTGTCTTTTTAGCGTCAGTCCTCTACAACACTGGTGACAAGGCCTCGTGATCCTAGTATCCTTGGCAGGTCTCTAGCATTGCTATATTAAACTAGGTTGTGCTCTCCACATTTGCACTTGGAGCTTCCCCCAATCCCCTGCATCCTGCATCATATAGATTAATCTTGCATCTTGCATCTCTCATGTAGTTGCATCCTACATTTTGCATTCCATCTCATCTTGCATTCACCCATCTTTGCTCTTGAATGTTTGGTTATTTATCTCCCCTTCTTCCTAGGTCCTTCTTTCTCTGTTTCCTTTCAAGAAAATTCCACAACGTTTACTCCTTGCGTTATTTTCTCAAGGGGGCACAACCCATCATTCCTCTGAATTCTAGCCTTGGGCATCTTATTTTCTTGTCTTTGACACCATGCCACTTGCGGCATCGCATCAAAGAGGGGCAAAATGTAGACACCTAAAAATCCTTTAGAAAATAAAGTATTTTTATTTTTTGAAAAATCCTTGATGACATCATCATTTATTAATTAATTAATTATTTAATTTATTTATTTATTTTTATGCCATTAAATCCCTTTATCTTAATTAAAAATATTTAATTAAGAAATCCCTCCCAAAAATGTTTAAATCGTATTTAAACATTATCTCCTTATTTAATTAATAAATTGACCAAAAATCCCAAAATAAATAATTTATTTATTTTTTGCCCAAAACTTGGCCAATTTTCTTAAAACCACTAACCTCTTCTAGAATCTTCTAATCCTTCTTTAATTTTGATTAAAGGCTAATCCCCTCTTTTCCTAACCCTAATCCCAACTCAAAATATTTAATTAAGATTAAATATTTATTCCTCATATTTATTAAATTCACTTTTAATAAATATTCTCAAACCTAAACCATGGAAATAAATAAATCTTTATCTATTTCCTAAAATCCATGTTTATCCTAAGGAAATTCTAGACTCTTCTAGAAAGTCCTAATCCTAATCCTAATCCTAATCCTCCCCCCTAATCCTATCACATTCCCTAACCAAGGTTAGCCAACTCCTAAGCTTAACCCAAAGTCAACAAACTTCTAGAAACTTCTCTTACATGCATTAAGTGCATTTAAGGCCTCCTTATCCCTCTTACATGCATTTATCATGCATTTAAGAAGCCCCTCACCCCTTTCTTACACCCTTTGACCTTAGGCACATTTCCCAAATTGTGCACATCCCTCCCATCTTTCAACCCAATGCCCTTATGACACTTGTCACAAGGAGGTGGCCCTGAACTAGCACAATCCATGTGCTCCTCTTTGAATGAATCTTGGCCTCTCTTAAGGATTTTGATCCTGGCCACTCATTCCTCCTTCCCAAATCCTATAAATACCCTCATTTCCAAGAGCAAAATAAACCATTCACCTTTCATTTTAAGCATTGTTATCATGCCCTTTTACTTCTAGCCTTAGCATAATCATCCTAATTTAGCTTACTTTCAAGCATTTTATCTCATCTTAATATAGCAATAATGGATTAACCTAGTTTCTTCCATTGTTTTGCATAAGCATAGCATCATATCACATCTCTATTTGGCTTAAAATCAATCTTAGCATAAACATCATGTAGTTTAATCTTCATTTCAGCATCATTTGATCCTTGAGGCCTTAGGGGCAAATCAGGTGTTCTATACTTATTTTGTGTCATTTATGGCATTTTTATGGATCTCAATCCATCCTAAAATGTATAAGGAACATGCTCCAAGTGCTTAGAGAGCACACCCACATCCCCTAAGCGAGAGCAAATCAAACAGTGCTTGGGTGCACCTGTTTAAGCTCAATCTGAGGTGGCTAGCTTAGAGTTTCCTTGTTTTTGATTGATTTCATGCTAGACTAAAATCTAATCTTTGTTTGGTTTGAGTCTTTCAAAACAGGTATCCTCAAAAGCCTTGTCCACAGCTGGAAACAATTTGAGTTTATGACTATCAATGTTAAAGTCAAAACTTTAACAAAGAATGTCAAACTCAAATAAGAAAGTGTTAGGGTCTTCAATTATTAGCCAATAGAACTTTGGTAACGCAGCAGTAGGGATATTTTTAAGATTAGCATTGTTGATAAGGCTAGGAAGTGGAAATGGAAATGTAGGATGAGCCATCACTACTGGTATTTGAACTTGAAATTGTTTTTGAGGAGTTTTGATACTCAGTGGTGTACAATTAGCATTTGGTGCACTCATAGTGGAGTGTACAAGAAAACTGGCCAAAATCTCAGCAAAAGGCCGAAGGTCAGATGGATCAAATGGGTCCTCTACTAGTGAAGTGGATGGAGGAAATTCTAGACTCACATCAGCAAAAGGTAATTCAATTTCTATAGATTCTTCATTTAAATTTGGTGGTTCTCTTGGGAGAAATCTACCATTGACATCTCTTCTTCTTCCCCTTCGATGCATACAAGTGATTAAATGAACTTTTGAAGCAAGTTTAAACTTTACAAACTACTCCTAGAAAATGAAAAACTATCAAGAATGACTCAATGGGATTCTCAGCTTGACACCATCCTTGGCAATGGCACCAAAAATGAACAACCTCATAATAGGTAATAATAACTATGCCAAAGCCTTCCCTAGGAATAGTATATTCAAACTAGGTATTATTTCCCTATCACAAAGTGTATTTAGATGGCCAACCTAGGGATGTCTACTTGAAATGGGACAACACAGTTTGTGCACTAAGTTTCACATAGAGTCATCTTACTTAAACTGCTACAGGAAAGGAAAATACATTTAAAGAACTAAACTATTACTTCAGGAAGGTAAAATAGAAAGATGAACAAATAAACTAATATAATCAACCATAAATCTAACTCCAACTCATTCTGTCATTCTAATGCATGAACTATGGCTATCTCTACATACGTTACAGGAACTAACACAGACACAACGCTGTAAAAATGAATAGTGAACACTAACTTAAATGTTGAAAACAATTATGCTACTCCTCTCTACTCTAGTCTACTCCACCTCTCAAGTGGGCCCTCCTTGGTTGGTTTCAAGTTACTACAAACACAGAAGATAACTCAAATTATTCCTTCATTTCATATATTCAAAAAAATGGATTAAAATCAAAACATAGACTTGAAGAACAACTTGGTTTAATACAACAGTAACATCATTATTTTGTCTAGCTAGATTTCCATCGATCATCTCCCTATATACAAAGAATTACATTCAAACATTCAGATACACTTGACTGATTCGTCCATGAAAGAAGGAGAATACATTAATCAATAACAAAAGATCATAAAGATCAAACAACTGGATCTTAATAGAACATTAATTATGGAGGAGATCTAGGATGATCGTTCTTGCCTATATTCCCTAAAGCATTCATTCATTCCTTCTATGGGTAAGTGCACAAAGATGGGGGACCAAAAAGGGGGTATAAGATGCCACTTTTTTCCTGAAATCAGAAAACTCTGAACTTCAACAAGAAATTGAAGATAGTTAGACTCAAAATTTTGAGATGCGACAAAAATAAGAGTTGTAATACTCTGAATCTAGTTCCTAAACTACTAATTTATTTTGAAAATAGTGCAGATTAAGGCCCTCAAAAAGGGGGGAGCACAAAAAGTTCTTCTATTTTTTGTCCAAAAACATAACATAGCGTCTGGTGTGCTACCCCTAAAATGTTAACTTTTTTTTTGAATTTTTTTAATCGCTCCTGTGAGAAGTTAGCTAACACCACGTAGTTTATCCCGAATTTTTTTGGTAATTTTTTTATGAACGTATAATTTTTTATGAATTTACGAAATGCACACATCTTGAAAACATGAAATTTCTGTGTGCTCCCCCTAGAAATCATTTAAAACTAATCAAAAATTAAATTTTCTTTTTTTTAAAGTGTGTAGAATGGAGTCTAGTTTCTAAAAATGTAACTTATTGCAAAATTCGATGAACGAGCCAAAAACTTATGCCCAAAATACTGCATGTTGGTTTTTTACAAAAAATGGACATACAAAATAAATTAGAGTTGAAAAGCTTAACATAATCAGAATTCAAAATAAATTATATGCTTAGATAGCTAATAGAGAGATCTGCAATATCACGTCATCTAATTTTTACGTTCTTGAGCCACAAGTAAACCTGACAAGGAGCACACAAAAAAAGATGTCATTTTTTTGTATGTCTACTGGAAAACATGTCTCAAGCCTATTTCAATCGTCCAAGCCTTTGGGTTGGATCTCCAAGGCAAATCCAAGCCCTAGGATTGGTAAATTCAAATCCTTTACAAAGTGCACATGCCCTATAGGGCGTGCGCCCTATGTAAATCATAAATTTACATAGGGTGTGCGCCCTATAGGGCATGCGCCCTATGTAAATCATAAATTTACATAGGGCATGCACCCTATGTAAATCATAAATTTACATAGGGCATGCACCCTATGTAAATCATAAATTTACATAGGGCATGCACCCTATGTACATCATAAATTTACATATGGTGTGCACCCTATGTAAGATATAGATTCACATAGTGATGAGAAATATTCAAAGTGGGAGGAAGAGAGAGAGAGATAGAGAGAGCACTCTCTCTCCCTCCCCCATACTCTCTCTCCCTCTCTCCCCCTTATCACTCTCTCTATCTCCCTCTCTCCCCCTTATCACGCTCTCTCTCACCTTCTCACTCTGACCTTCTATATCTCTCTCTCCCTTCTCTCCTCTCTCTCTCATCACCCTCTCTCTCTCTCTCCCTCTCTCCCCATACTCTCTCTCTCCCTCCCTCCCCCATACTCTCTCTCTCTCTCCCTCTCTCCCCCATACTCTCTCTCTCTCCCTCCCTCCCTCCCCCATACTCTCTCTCTCTCCCCTTATCCTTCTCTCTCTCTCCTACTCTCTCCCTTTCCCCTTCTCTACCTCTCCTTCCACTTCTCTCTCTCTCTCTCTCTCTCTCTCTCTCTCTCTCTCTCTCTCTCTCTCTCTCTCTCTCTCTCTCTCTCTCTCCCTTGCACCAATTTGATGACCCTTATGCACCCTTCAAACTCATCAAACTCCTTCAATCACTCTCAACTTGCAAACTCTTCTTATTTCCTGCATTTCCAATGTTATAATACTAAGTTACAAGGTTTGGATCCATCCCCAAGTGACAAAAAATACAAAACCTAAAATCTTCCAACAAAACCTAACCCAGAGCAGTAGGAAACTTGGTAACAACCTTACTTCCTTCAGAAGCAACATGCCTAGCCAGCTCTCAAGGCAGAACAAACTTGATAGCATTCTTAATTTCTCTAGAGGAAAGCGTCACGATCTTGTTATATTTCAGCAGAGAAGCAGCCTCGGGAGTAATCTTATCAAAAATATCAATCATGAAGCTCTCCATGATATCCATGGCATCACTGGATATTCCCTTGGAGGGATGCACTTGTTTCAACACCTTGTATATTAACCTTTTGTAACTTCCTACACTTCTCTTCCTCTTCTTTTTCTTATTCTTTTTCTTATTCTTTTTCTTATTCTTTTCCTTTTGAACATCACTTTCTTTGCTTTTCTTAGCTTTGGAGAATCCTTTACTTCATTCTCTCCTTTGATACCATCTGCTTTAAGACCCAAAACCCCCTAGAAACTAGGGCTCGCCCAATGTCTCATCTCCCAGCACCATAGAAACTAAACCAAAGTTGATTCACCATCATTTGACCATCCTATGATGGATTCATGCATAAAATGACCACATAGAAATTACAAGACTTTGAAAAAAAAATATTCTTTCTTGATGCTGAACTCATTTGATGTGGCTGTATATGATATGTACGATGTACTTTACAAAGTGTTTTATGATTATCTAATTTCAACTTATTATATGATGCAGCCGAGTGTCAACACATTCATTATATATGGTATGTTTTACTCTTATTTTTTTGAGAACTAATGCTTCTAGTGAATCCAAATTTAGTTGTTATAAAGATGAGATGTTAGTGAATGACTTCTTCCTAATACTACTCTTCCACCAGATCCAGATTTCAACCCTTTTGTGGATCTATAGGCTCAATCACAAGCCCACAGGATTGGCCAAGAGAAAACTATGATTGTATATCAACTGATTACAAAATGTTCAGTTGAGGAGAAAATATTGCAACGATCAAGAAGAAAATTGGCTATGGAAAATCTAGTTATGAATTCTATTAAGAATGAAACTATTAAGGAATTGCCTAATATATTACTCAACGGTGCAAGGAATATTCTTGATGAACATGGGATTGTAGCTACATCTATTCAATATACAGAGGAATATATAGAAAATCTTCTTAATAGAGATATTAATGTGAGAGAAAAGGACATTTCAGAAGAAAATGGTTATCTTGGTGCCATCCAAGGTATGCCAATTACTTAGGATGAAGAGACAAAGCCCATAGTTAATGGGAAAGAGTGGGAAGAGCTTCTTGGACCCATGATAGAAGTTACAGGTAAGGAGGAAGAGCTAGGAAGGGGAAAGCGGCAAAGGAAAGAAGTAAGATATGCATGTGAGCCTATGTCAGATGATGATGATGATTACTCACCATCATCTGCTAGTAGCTCAAGTAGTGACAAAATCTCTTCAGTGCACATGTACACTGACACAAAAAATTCAAATAGAGAAGTAACAAGTGTTGTGGAATTATCCACAGAGCAATGTGAAATGAAGCCTCAAATTGGTTCATTAGCAGGCAAAGAATTTGGTCATGCACTTCATTCTAGCACCACAAATATTTCTATTAGAAATGCCTATTCATCAATGGCCTTGCATTTACGGGACTTGGGCATTATCCTTGAAATGTAAGTTCATTGCCACCTTTGGCAAGGCAGTCTCACTCCTCATTTTACAACAAAGGGCAGCCATCTATTGTCCAAGGTTTTAATTCAGTAGTGGAGAGCTTATCAAGGTACTGAGCTCTTTCATAGAGAAGTTCCTGCTTCATCTAAAGGTTCTCATTTAGGTGACCAACTCCTTCGAGGTCCACAAATAGACCCATTAATTTCCCAAATTGGTTCATAAGCAGGCAAAGAATTTGGTCATGCACTTCATTCTAGCACCACAAATATTCTATTAGAAATGACTATTCATCAATGGCCTTGCATTTATGGGACTTGGGCATTATCCTTGAAATGTAAGTTCATTGCCACCTTTGGAAAGGTAGTCTCACTCCTCATTTTACAACAAAGGGCAGCCATCTATGGTCCAAGGTTTTAATTCAGCTGACAAGTGGAGAGGTTCTCAAGGTACTGATCTCTTTCGTAGAGAAGTTCTTGCTTCATCTCAAGGTTCTCATTTAGGTGACCAACTCCTTCGAGGTCCACAAATAGACCCATTAATTTCCCAAATTGGTTTGTTAGCAGGCAAAGGATTTGGTCATGCACTTCATTCTAGCACCACAAATATTTCTATTAGAAATGACTATCCGTCAATGGCCTTGCATTTAATAGACTTGGGCATTATCCTTGAAATGTAAGTTCATTGCCACCTTTGGCAAGGCAGTCTCACTCCTCATTTTACAACAAAGGGCAGCCATCTATGGTCCAAGGTTTTAATTTAGTTGACAAGTGGAGAGCTTCTCAAGGTACTGATCTCCTTCGTAGAAAAGTTCCTACTTCATCTCAAGGTTCTCGTTTAGGTGACCAACTCCTTCAAGGTCCACAAATAGACCCATTAATTAGTAAAAGGGTAGATGCAATTTTGGAAAGAGTATCCCAATTGAAGAGTAATGGAAATTCCAGTGAGCATGAAGTTATTGCAGATCCAATGGGTGTATCTCCTCCACTGAAAAATATAACTACTTCCAGAGACTTGAGTTTAAATGGAGACTGTATGTTCCCAAACATGCCCCAATCAAGCAAATGAACCAAATGTTGCTTGAGTAAAGAAGATAGTGGTTTATTAAAGCATCTACATTATCCCACTTGCTATCAGTTACTACTTTTTGAGCAGCTTGCTAGCTACTTCTATGTGGTATTTCTATAATATAATGTCCTCATGCAATTACAGGCCATGCACAGTCATTCGATCATTGCCAACGACTCCGTGTTGAAGTGTCCCTCAAGGTCCCTTAAGCATGAAATTAGTGATATTTGCAGGGTCATATCTCCGAGCTCATGTGAGGTAGCATGGATCCGTCAGTTGTTACAAGACCATGTTATCGGGGCCTACAAAAGTCTGTCTCAGTTTTTAGAGATTCAACTTTTTTAAAATTTGGCAACACATTCTTGATTGGTGTTAGAACTAAAGGTGTTCCTCAGCTGAAATGGCCAACGTTGCATATCTTTCTAGCCATCGGTCATAGCATCGAACTGTCTATTCCAATAGCTCTAGATGACCAGGTAAACACTAGTGTCAACCTCGTTCAGCACGCACAGTCATTCGATCCCCGCCGATGACTCCGTGCTGAAGTGTCCCTCAAGGTCCCTTAAGCATGGAATCAGCGATCTTTGCGGGGTCATATCTCAGAGCTCATGCGAGGTAGCATGGATCCATCAATTTCTATGGGATCGTATTGTCAGGGCCTACAAAAGCTTGTCTCGATTTTTAGAGATTCAACTTCATTTAAATTTGGCAACACATTCTTGGTCGGTGTCAGAACTCAAGGTGTTCCTTAGCTGAAATGGCCAATGTTGTGTATCTTTCCAACTATCATTCATAGCATCAAACTATCTATTCCAATAGCTCCAAATGGCTAGGTAAATGCTAGTGGCAACCTTGTTCGGCACCCACAATCATTCAATCCCTGTCAATGACTCCATGCTGAAGTGTCCCTCAAGGTCTCTTACGCATGGAATTGATGATCTTTGGGGGGTCATATCTTGGAGCTCGTGCGAGGTAGAATTGATTCGTCAGTTGCTACAACACCATGGTGTTGGAGCCTACAAAAGCCTATCTCATTTTTCAGAGATTCAACTTTGTTTAAATTTGGCAACACATTCTCGGTTGGTGTCAGAACTCAGGGTGTTCCTTAGCTAAAACAATCAACATTGCATATCTTTCCAACTATCATTCATAGCATCAAACCGTCTATTCCAATAGCTCTATATGGTCGAGTAAATGCTAGTGGCAACCTCATTTGGCACCTACAGTCATTTGATCCCTGCTGACGACTCTGTGGTGAAGTGTCCCTCAAGGTCTCTTAAGCATGGAATTAGTGATCTTTGCGGGGTCATATCTTAGAGCTCGTGTGAGGTAGAATCGATCCGTCAATTGCTACAAGACTGTGTTGTCGGGGCCTACAAAAGCTTATCTTAGTTTTTGGGGATTCAACTTCTTTTAAATTTGGCAACACATTCTCGGTCGATGTCAAAACTCAAAGTGTTCCTCAGCTGAAATGGCCAACGTTGCGTATCTTTAAAACCATGAGTCGTAGCATCAAACTGTCTATTCCAATAGCTCCAAATGGCTGGGTAAACACTAGTAGCAACCTTGTTCAGCATCCACAGTCGTTAGATCCCCACCGATGACTCTATGTTGAAGTGTCCCTCAAGGTCTCTTAATTAGCTTGGAATTGGCAATCTTTGTGGGGTCATATCTTAGAGCTCGTGCAAGGTAGAATCGATCCATTAGGTGCTATGGGGCCATCTTGTCGGAGCCTACAAAAGCCTATCTCGGTTTTTGGAGATTCAACTTCATTTAAAATTGGCAACACATTCTTGGTCAGTGTCAAAACTCAAGGTGTTCCTCAGCTGAAACGGCCAACATTGTGTATCTTTCAAACCGTTGGTCGTAGTATCGAACCATCTATTCCAATAGCTCCAAATGGCTGGGTAAATGCTAGTGGCAACCTTGTTCGGCAAGCACAGTCATTCGATCCCTGCCGACGACTCCGTGCTAAAGTGTCCCTCAAGGTCTCTTAAGCATAGAATTTGCAATATTTGCGGGGTCATATCTCAGAGCTCATGCAAGGTAGAATCGATTCATTAGTTGCTACGAGACTATGTTACCGGGGTCTACAAAATCTTGTCTCAATTTTTGGAGATTCAACTTTTTTTTAAATTTGGTAACACATTCTCGGTCTGTGTCAGAACTCAAAGTGTTCCTCAGTTGAAATGGCCAACGTTGTGTATCTTTCAAACTGTCAGTCGTAGCATCAAATTTCTATTCCAATAGCTCTAGATGGCCAAGTAAACACTAGTAGCAACCTCATTCGGCACCCACAGTCATTCGATCCCCACCAACAACTCCGTGCTGAAGTGTCCCTCAAAGTCTCTTAAGCTTGGAATCGGCGATCTTTGCGGGGTCATATCTCAGAGCTTGTGCGAGGTAGAATCAATCCATCAGGTGCTATAGGGCCATCCTGTCGGGGCCTACAAAATTTTGTCTTGGTTTTTAGAGATTCAAGTTCATTTAAAATTGGCAACACATTCTCGGTTTATGTCAACTCAAGGTGTTCCTCAGCTAAAACAGCCAACATTGCGTATCTTTCAAACCGTTGGTCATAGCATCAAACCGTCTGCTCCAATAGCTCTGGATGGTCAGGTAAATGCTAATGGAAACCTTGTTTGGCACGCACATTCATTCGATCCCCACCGATGACTCTGTGCTGAAATGTCCCTCAAGGTTTCTTAAGCATGGAATCGGTGATCTTTGCGGGGTCATATCTTGGAGCTCATGCAAGGTAGAATCGATCTGTCAGTTGCTATGGGATCATGTTGTCGGGGCCTACAAAAGCATGTCTTAGTTTTTAGAGATTCAACTTCATTTAAATTTGGCAAAACAATGTCGGTCGGTGTCATAACTCAAAGTGTTCCTCAGCTGAAATGGCCAAAATTGCATATCTTTCAAACCATCGATCGTAGCATCGAACCGTCTATTCCAATAGCTCCGGATGGCTAGGTAAACTCTAGGAGAAACCTCGTTTGACACCCATAGTCATTTGATCCCTGCCGATGACTCCATGCTGAAGTGTCCCTCAAGGTCTCTTAAGCATGCAATCAGTGATTTTTTTAGGGTCATATCTCAGAGCTCGTGTGAGGTAGAATTGATCTATTAGGTGCTATAGGACCGTGTTGTCAAGGCCTACAAAATTATGTCTCATTTTTTAGAGATTCAACTTCTTTTAAATTTGGCAACACATTCTTGGTCGGTGTCAAAACTCAAAGTGCTCCTCAGCTGAAATGGCCAACGTTGAGTATCTTTCAAATCATCGATCATAGCATCGAACCGTCTATTCCAACAGCTCCGAATGGCCAGGTAAACACTAGTGGCAACCTCATTCACCATGCACAGTCATTTGATCCCCGCTGACGACTCCATGCTAAAGTGTCTCTTAAGCATGGAATCAGTGATCTTTGCGGGGTCATATCTTGAAGCTCATGTGAGGTAGAATCGATCCGTCAATTGCTACAAGACTGTGTTGCCAGGGCCTACAAAATTTTGTTTTGATTTTTGGAGATTCAACTTCTTTTAAATTTGGCAACACATTCTCAGTCAATGTTAGAACTCAAGGTGTTCCTCAACTGAAATGGCCAATGTTGCGTATCTTTCAAACCATCGATCATAGCATCGAACCATCTGTTCCAATAGCTCTAGATCACTGGGTAAACACTAGTGGAAACCTCATTCAATGCCCATAATCGTTCGATCCCCACCAATGCCTCCGTGCTGAAGTGTCCCTCAAGGTCTCTTAAGCATGGAATCGGTGATCTTTGCAAGGTCATATCTCAGAGCTCGTGCAAGGTAGAATTGATTTGTTAGTTGCTATGGGACTGTGTTGTTGGGGCCTACAAAATTTTGGCTCAATTTTTGGAGATTCAACTTCTTTTAAATTTGGCAACACATTCTCGGTCGGTGTCAGCACTCAAAGTGTTCCTTAGCTAAAATGGCCAACATTGCATATCTTTCAAACCATCAGTTGTAGCATCAAACTGTCTGTTCCAACAACTCCAGATAGCTGGGTAAACACTAGTGGCAACCTCATTTGGCACCCACAGTCATTCGATCCCCACCAACAACTCTGTGTTGAAGTGTCCCTCAAGGTCTCTTAAGCATAGAATTGGTGATATTTGTGAGGTCATATCTTGGAGCTCGTGCAAGGTAGAATCAATCCATTAGTTTCTATAGGACCATATTTTTGGGGCCTACAAAAGCCTATCTCAGTTTTTGGAGATTCAACTTCATGTAAATTTGGCTACACATTCTCGGTCGGTGTTAGAACTCAAAGTGTTTCTTAGCTGAAACGGCCAACGTTGCATATCTTTCAAACCATCGGTCATAGCATTAAACCATCTATTCCAATAGCTCCAGATGGCTGGGTAAACACTATTTGCAACCTCATTCATCACCCACAGTCGTTCGATCCCTGCTGATGACTCCGTGCTGAAGTGTCCCCCAAGGTCTCTTAAGCATGGAATCAATGATCTTTGCAGGGTCATATCTCGGAGCTTGTGCAAGGTAGAATTGATCTATTAGGTGCTATGAGGCCATGTTGCCAGGGTCTACAAAAGCATGTCTCATTTTTTGGAGATTCAACTTTGTTTAAAATCGGTAACACATTCTCAGTCAGTGTCAAAACTCATAGTGTTCCTCAGTTCAAATGGCCAATGTTGTGTATCTTTCAAACCGTCGGTCGTAGCATCAGACCATCAGTTCCAACAACTCCAAATGGTCAGGTAAATGCTAGGGGAAACTTTGTTCACCACGCACAATCATTCAAACCCCACCGACGACTCCGTGCTGAAGTGTCCCTCAAGGTCCCTTAAGCATGAAATCAATGATCTTTGAAGGGTCATATCTTAGAGCTCATGTGAGGTAGAATCAATATGTCAAGTGCTATGGGACCATGTTGTTGGGGCCTACAAAATCCTGTCTCAGTTTTTAGAGATTCAACTTCTTTTAAATTTGGCAACACATTCTCGGTCGGTGTCAAAACTCAAACTGTTCCTCAGTTCAAATGGCCAACATTGCGTATCTTTCAAATTGTTAGTCGTAGCATCAAACCATCAGTTCTAATAACTCTAGATGGTCAGGTAAATGCTAGTGGCAACTTTTTTCACCATGCACAGTCATTCGATCTCTGCCAACGACTCTATGTTGAAGTGTCCCTCAAGGTCCCTTAAGCATGAAATCAGTGATCTTTGCAGGGTCATATCTCAGAGCTCGTGCAAGGTAGAATCAATCTGTTAGGTGCTACAGGACTGTGTTGTTGGGGCCTACAAAATCCTATCTCAGTTTTTAGAGATTCAACTTTGTTTAAATTCAGCAACACATTCTCGGTCGGTGTCAGAACTCATAGTGTTCCTCAGTTCAAATGGCCAACATTGCGTATCTTTCAAACCGTCAGTCATAGCATCAAACTATCAATTCCAACAGCTCCAGATGGCCGAGTAAATGCTAGTGGCAACCTCATTCACCATGCACAATCATTTGATCCCTGCCGATGACTTCGTGCTGAAGTGTCCCTCAAGGTCCCTTAAGCATGAAATCAATAGTCTTTGCGGGGTCATATCTTGGAGCTTGTGCAAGGTAGAATCGATCCATTAGGTGCTATGAGACCATGTTATTGGGGCCTACAAAAGCCTATCTCAGTTTTTAGAGATTCAACTTTGTTTAAATTTGGCAACACATTCTCGGTTGGTGTCAGAACTCATAGTGTTCCTCAGTTCAAACGGCCAATGTTGCGTATCTTTCAAACCGTCGGTCGTAGCATCAAACTGTCAATTCCAACAGCTCTAAATGGTCGGGTAAACACTAGGGGAAACCTCATTCACCACGCACAGTCATTCAAACCCCACTGACGACTCTAGGCCGAAGTGTCCCTCAAGGTCTCTTAAGCATGAAATCAGTGATCTTTGCGGGGTCATATCTCAGAGCTCGTGCGAGGTAGAATCGATCCGTCAGGTGCTACGGGACTGTGTTGCTAGGGCCTACAAATGTCTATCTTAGTTTTCAAAGATTCAACTTCTTTTAAATTTGGAAACACATTCTCGGTCGATGTCAGAACTCAAAGTGTTCCTCAGTTCAAACGGTCATCGTTGCGTATCTTTCAAACTATCGATCGTAGCATTGAACCGTTTGTTCCAACAACTTTGAATGGTCGGATAAATGCTACTGACAACCTTTTTTGGCACACATAGTCGTTTGAATGACACTGACGACTCCGGGGTGAGCAGTAGGATGAGTGCAAATATGTATTCTAGTGTTTGTCATTAACAATCAGTCAGTTAGGGGACAATTAGAAGTTTTTTTGTACAAGCATAAGGTTGCACATCCACATCTTCCATAGTAATCTTATTAATAAAAGAACTCTTTCCAACATTAGGGTACCCCAAGAATCCTTATATTATATTTATATATTTATGCATTCATTTCATTACTTTTGTTATTATTACAGTTAAGGAATTGACTGTTATTGAGGACAGTGACTGGCATTTGTAGCACAGTCAGCAAGTTAAACATACATCGATAAACATACAAGCATAACTATAAGGCATGGGAAATTTACAAAGCAAAGACATGAACATAAACATAATTTAGTATACATCAATACACCAAACACATGAATTGCATACCTAAAACATAAAAAAAAAATATTCGTAGGGCATGAAGTCAAATATATATGTCCAATAATGTCATACATTGAATATATTCAATACAGTAAAAATGGCTTCCTCAAAGCCAAATGGATGTACAACGTATCACTGATACAATATAAAAAAAATATGTCCACTAATGCCATATAGGCATACAATCCATATCCCTAATCTAGTCATTTCCCGCTAGGGGAAGAAAACAAATTTTGAGCTATCTTCGATCGTCGCGTCGATGGAGATGCAGTGGATGTCGTAGTCTTCCGAGTGCACTCACTCATCCTTCTATCTAGACTCTTTTGTAGCTTGACCTAATAAAAAAAAATTAGATAGAGATAACTAATATACATCAAAATTGAATTATATAATGACATAAAATTGAATATTGGCTTACCGCTAGCAAATAGTCACTATGTTCATCCACCGAAGGTGCATACTGGCGATCTGGAGTCATAAGTCCCTACAACAATGATCAAAATAATAATTAAAATATATACATGGATATCATTATAAAATTCAATACAAACTATTAAAATAACAATTAAAGTTAAGTGATCTCTTTCATACCTCAGTCAATGCTTCAGAACTAGCTACTGCTGCAGCTACTCCACGATCCAAAGTATCACAGACATAAGGAGGAGTCTTTGATGTCAAAAGCTGAAAATGAAACAAAAAAAGTAAATTATGTAGTTATCAAGATTACATATATTTTTTACAACCCTACTAATGAGTAAATGATACCTCCGTGAAGGCTCCACCACGTCCTCCAGTGTGCAATGTCGAAGTTGAAGCTCCAACATTCAACTAGTGCACATGTACATAGAAAATTATAAGATAACCATTCATATAAGAACGTACTACTGACATGTTAATTATAATGCATTATTACATGTATACCTATCGACTCAATGGTGACCTCACAAACCCAGGTGAAAGAATGTAATCATCATGCCTCTGGATTTTGATCATAATTTGTCTAGTAATTTAGTCATTCATTCATTAATTAAATATGATCAAGTAAATCCAATTAATATGCAAATAAAGATACCTCAAAGAAAGTTGCACGATGCCCTTCGATGTCTGTTGTGAACGTCGATGGTCCACCAGTGCACATCTAATGCACATGCACAATAAGTTAGGATACAATTATTCATATAATTACATAATAATCAAATATGTTAATTAAATATTTTATTCGATACATACTTGTGGAATTGACGACGATGTGTAAAAGGGGACATTAGGATCATTGCCACTTCCACTACCATCGCCACCACCACTGACACTCTTGCCCTAAATTTTCATCATAAACAATAGATACTAAATTAAATAGTTATTCTTTTATAAATGAAATATGATCAAAGAAATTTAATGAACTTGGAAATATTTACCTGTGTGTCAATGCCAAATGTCGTATTTAGAAAGGTATCAGTCATCAATCTAGAATCCTCTTCCTCTCTCTCGCCAGTACCAAATGTGCACAAGCATCCACATGACCAACAAATATGCCCCCTCGAGGATTGACCATAGTCACCCTCAACTAAAGGAGTGGCACACTGAATGAGAGTCTATGTCAGAACACTAATCATGCCTAGTGTGTCTACCTCTACATTTTCCTTCACAACGGAAGGAATACTAACATGATCCAACGGTGGCTTGCCACTAGCAGCCCTAGGTGTGTTAGGGTCACGATGTGCCCCTGCTCGATCAAATGATGAACCCCTCCTCTACCCTGAGAATCCAGCATGTCAAAATAATTTGGCCACCTTGAGTACAAACTCACAATAGAGTTTCCTCAAGAAATATAAAGGAACCTCATGATTGTTACAAGGAAGCGAATCAAAGACCATCCACCATCTCTCCCAAAAATTGTTTTTAATGTCTTCATTTATGCACCAATGAATTGGGAACCTCCTTGTTGTAGTTCTAAGAGTATTTGCATCCCTTGATTTTTTAAATAGTTGGCAAATGTCATCTTTTGTGATTTTTTTCTTTTTTATGTCCACATAAGATAATTTATTTGCATAATATTATTTTTGTTCTTCTCTTTTATCCTGCCATAAATTAATTTTCCCACTAACTGCGCTTACGTGGGTCAAGATTGCTTCCAATGATTTTGCAAGTCTTTCCCTTCCGGGATTTGTACCACTAGAATCTTTTAACCTATTAATTAAAGATTCTAATTCTTTTTGCCCTCTTTCAATTTAGTTCATCAAATTTTGTTGTGTTCCAAGAGGAGGTTTCTTGATTGGTGGAGGCAATTGAGGTTCATTTTCTTCATTTCTTTCTTCATTCGGTTCTTCATTTGGTTCTTCATGAGGAGACAGAGGGTTTGGTGGAGGGAGATTATTTCTTCCTGGCAATTAAAAAAACTACATTTTAAAATATTCATTACACAACAAATTTAAACAAAAACAAATTTGAAGAAAACAAATTTTAACAAAACAAATTGCAACAAAACTCAAATTTTAAAACAAATAAGAGGCATGATAAGCTGTAAAAACACTTACCTCTTCTTCCAGATCGAACTTGATGATGTTGTGGAGCCATTTGATCGATGGATGAACAAAAATAATTGACTCACAAGCAAATATAATAGGGTGTGCGCACTTTAGAATCTCCTCTTAGCTGAAAACGTGGGTTTGAGAAAGCAAAATGAGCTTCCAAACCCACGTGCGGCAAACTTTATAATAGTTTTTCAAAAGGGTGTACGCCCTATAGGGTGCACGCGCTTTGGCTTGGATTGCCCAAGCCTAAGGCTTGGAAAACCCAAGCCATAGGGTGTGCGCCCTTTATTGCGTGTGCACTATGCGCGATGGGGGGCCAAAAAGAAAAGTGGCATCTTTTTGGTCTCCCATCTTTGTGCACTTACCCCTATTCTACAAGCATATCCCGCAGTTGTCTTGATGAGTCTTCTGATCGTGACCGAAACATCTCCACTCCTTTATTGATGTAACCAATTTTTTTTCTAGTTGTTCCTTCATTCCTAAACGGTTAGTATCATATGCATGCATATTCATATATTCAACTTAATCAATTTCATCGAAATGTTAAAATACACATTAAAACAACTATATGAAATACTGCATTATGTATATATATAATATTGTCAAAGTGTGTATACTATTTCCTATCCAAAAGTTTGAGGATATAACTGTACTTATGGAGTATATAAAAACTTAAGAACTTAAAAGTCACACAAATGTTTCAAGAATGTTTTAGGAAGAGAGCATAAAATATCATAAAACAAAGACCAACTTTAGTCTCATCACCCATGCATTCAGCAAGACTCATCCCGTGAATGATTCCTTCATACTCCACTTTGTTGTTGGACCATGAAAACTAAAATAAGAAGGATCTCATAATTCTCTTACTAGTAGGGGAGGTTAAACAAATGTCTGCACTAGAACCTTTCTTGCATCTTCCACCATCGAAGTGCAAACTCCAAAGACTGGAGTCTTTGTTCTTACTATCATTGGCATTAGCTACAACATCATTGGATATATGTGGAATAACTTGTTCTTCCTCATAGATCACATACGTACAAAGACCAGTAGGGTCGTAGTCTATAAATTGGCTAGAATCAACATAGTCATTTAGGAATGGCTCTTATGTCTCTCTGGACTCAAGGATTTCCTCATTTTCTAGAATCCTTTCAAGTTGCACTTCCTAAGATTCAGAGTTTGTCAAGGCTTCAAACACTAAATGTTCAACATGCAAGGGTTTAGAGATTATCTTAAGCTTGGCATTGTGCTTGTTTCTTATAATGAGGTGTGACCAATCCAAGGAGAGATAACTGCCTATTCTAGCAGTAAAATATCGAGAAAGACAAAGTCCAAAAGTAGTGGGAATATCTACTACAACTAACTCCTGTAGTACAGTAATACTTGGGCAAGAATAAAACATGAGTGGAAGCCCTTTAATGATTCCTATAGTTTGGACCTTATGTCCATCAAGCTTCATGACCCCTCTATTCATTGGTTCATATTTGAGGCTTAATGCTTCAGCTATTTGCTTGGGCATAATAGTGGTACTAGCTCCACTATCGACCATAGAATTATAAAATAACTTACCATTTATAATGAGCGTCAGGTAGAAGGGATTTGGCTTTGGTTGCTTCACCTTGGTTCTCATGTAACAAATTCCTTGGTTGACCAGGGCAGTGTGTGCATGCATCTAGTTTCCAGGTGTCATTGGTTTTCCTGGTGACCCCTTGTCTTTCTCTTGCGTAGGGGTGATCTTTGGTATGGATTATCACTTTTCTACACCAAATAGTTCTTCTTGTAATAGCAAATTTTGACTTGGAATGGAAAGGATATCCCATAGGGTCACGCTTGTGGGAGCTTTCTTCAGCTAGTCAACCATGTTCAAGGTAGATGGTATGAATCACTTATGTTCTCCATACCTATATTTTGTTGTCTCTTTTGGCTTTAGATAGGGAAAAACAAAAATAAGTTCAGGTGTAGCTTTGCTAGTGCTAGGATTTTCTTGAGTCGCTATTTTTTCACCTATATTTCTCCTCTTAGAGTGAAGATTGTAGTCTAATTGGACTTGTAGCACCATAGAAGTGGATACAAAATAATCACTAGAGTTGTAATGATTTGCAAGCACCACCTCTTCATCCTCCATCCATGAGAACAGAACATGATCAGGGGCAATTTCTTATTCCCTTTCTAGTGACATGCCTTGCATCTGGTTCATGGCATCTGCTAAGTTGTTTTGGCCAAGAACCAGATTCTTGCTCTGGCTAAGCAAAATGGCTTGCAAAGGATTTGTAATAGTAACCAATTGATTATTAGCATGTGGTTGACCAAACTTAGAACCCCCCTGATTCTTAATTGCTTGGTAATTAGATTTTCTTGGGTGATATTTGTTCTAGTAAGCCACTTTGAATGAGGAATCATGTTGCCTTTTTAGGTTGATGATCTCATTCAAAAAAATTTGCATCATATTTTTCATGTCATTTATACTTCAAATGAAAATATGACAGGAGCTATTGCATTTTTAGGCTAATTATTTGAGGTATTGGGTTGCGTATTTGGGTAATAGTAATGTGACTGGGGTATAGACACAATTATTGGGGCAGCACTTGGACTGACTTCAACTTGAATAGGGTCAGCTTGCAAGTCTAGGAAGATAGGTAGAATAGGTATGGGTGGAAGTTGGCTGACATCTATAAGGTTATTCTTTTTCTTTGTAGCAATTGTATATTCATTAGGAAAAGTATGTCCATGCATGGATTGGATCAGTATAGATATGTAGAGATTGAAAGCTTTAAGGTAAAATTAAAAAAATCCATATTTGTGGGGGGACGTGCGGTAATAGGGATCTGATGCCATGACTTTTTGAACCTCATGTTAAAGTCTATAATGACTTCCTGAGGATTTCTCTTGATGGTGATCAATTGTTGGAGCAATGAAGATATATATCCTTTATCTAAAAAATGATCATAAAAAGGATTCCCCAACTCATCCCATTTTGCAATAGAGTTGGTTGGGAGAGAGCAGTACCAGTCTTCACCTTTGCCTTTGAAACATACCGCCAAAATTCTCAAGGCTACGTCCTAGTCTACGATATTATGAAGTGTGCAGACCTCTGCTAAATCTTGTAAATGCTCTCTAGGAGTCTTGAAGTCTTCTATAGAAAACTTAGGAAGATATTTTAGAGCTAAAGTGGGAATCTAGCCCCATGTAGCTGGAGGGGTAGGGGGAACTAAAGGGCTTCCAGTGTTCTAGGACACAAAATTCCTAGGAGGGTTATGTTTCATTTATGGTTGTTGCACTAGACCCTGTAGTTGATATTGCACATGTTGACCTCTATAATGGCCAAAGACCAATGGAGGGACAAGAAAATGAGGGTTGGGCATATTTTGGGACCTAGTAACTAATTTTAGGATTATGCACTTACTTCAACCTTTTAGATAATACATTTATCTGTTGGAAACAATTATCTGAAGAAAATTGCTACTCAAATTATGTATTGTCTTTGATGTCACACAATGTCATAGTCCGCAACAATCAATACCTATCGAGCTCAGTCGGTCTGCCTGGCATTAAAAATTAGTGCTTACCGAGTTCACTCGGTTATCAAAGAAAATCAGCATTTACAGAGTTCACTCGGTTGTCAAAGAAAAGTTAGCATCTATCGAGTTCAGTCAGTTATCAAAGAAAAAGGATTATCAATGTTTACTGAGTTCCCTCGGTCTCCAAAAGATTGTAGAAAATTTCATTCTGGTCACCGAGCACTGTCAGCCCTTGAAGGATCTTTGCAAATAAAGTTTTCTTAATTCAGCCGACTGTTATACTAAGTAATGCCAATTTGACAAATCTAAAATCATATAAATAAAAGGTCAAGTGTGAAAAATAAAGTAGTAATATAGAAGAAGATATATAGAAGAAAGACAGGAAAGGTGTGTGCGAAATTGTGAAGGATGATGAGATATCCTTGAGGAGCAGCAGAGATATATTCGATCAGGAAGGATCTCACTTATATAGAATAGAGATCTGTAATCAGCAAGGCAGTTGCATTATTATACAGGTCATTTTCATTGTTACCTTTTTATCATTGTAACAGTGAATTCTAAATCTCTTAACCGAGTTGGTTTAACAACCATATTGTAAATCCTCTAACAAGGTGACAATTCCATTGAATTGTTCTCAAGACCTCTTACCAGGCCACTCCTAGCAGGGTGATTAAATCCTCTAACAAGGTCACACCTAACAGTGTGTTTTGTAACCTTTTACCGGGTTGGCTTCTAACCAGGCATCACTTCAGAAAAGTGAAAATTAGTATCTAGATACATTGGTGGTTTTTCCCATATTGGGTTTCCACGTTAAATCTTGTGTCTCTTGTGTTTTTAATAGTTATCTTAATCATATACAATTGGTGATAAATGTCTAAAAGATAATTTTGCTAATACTTTCTGCATCTACCAAGTTACTGCAATCTATTTACCGAGTGTTAAACAGATAATATTCATTAAGATATCCTAAGGGATCTGGAAAGAAATAATTGTGAAGTGTTTTATGGTTGATTGATTCACCCCCCCCCCCCCCCCCCCCCCCCTCCCTCTCAATCACTTCATCCATATTCCATCAATTGGTATCAGAGCTTTTGGTGCTTGCAGGAAGGGTTTCAAGGACCTAAGCTAAAGATCAGGATGTCTTACAAGAGAGAAATTCTAAAGCTTAATAGAGATAACTTTTCAGCATGGCAAGGTCTCATGAGACTTCATCTGGCTTCCATTGGTGATTCAGGATGCAAATACATTGATGAAGAATACACAGTTCCTACTGGCGCATTAACTGTTGAAGACATTGCAGAGAAAAAGAATCATAACACCATGATGATAGATATTGCATCAGCTCTCAGCTATGAAGAATTTGATGAAATTAAAGAATACACTATTGCATATGAAATGTGGATCACACTGAAGAAAATATATGGTGGTGATGCAAATGTGAAAAGAGCCAAAGCAGAAAGCCTAAGAGGACAGTTTGACAAGATGAATATGAAAGAAGATGAAAACATTGCAAAATATGTTGAAAGAGGAATCAAAAGATAGGTATCAGCTCCTATAACTCCTGAGCAGAATGGAATAGCAGAAAGAAGAAACAGATCTATTATGGATTGTGCAAGGACTCTAATGATAGAAAAGAACATCGCCATAAAGTACTGGAAGGAAGCTATCAGCACTGCAGTTCATACCTTGAACCAAGTACAATTGAAGAAAGACACATTCAAAACTCCTTATGAGTTATGGTATGGCTATAAACCCAATGTAAGTTACATGAAAGTATTTGGTAGCAAGTGTTATATCTTAAAAGAATCCAGAAGAAATAAATTTGATGTGAAAAGTGATGAAGGAATATTCCTAGGATATTCTAGCAAAAGCAAGGCATACAAATGTCTGAACTTGTCTACTCACAAAGTCATAGAAAGTATACATGTAAAATTTGATGAGTTTGCAGAAAAGACTGAAGAAGAAAGCAAAAGGGAACCTGAAAACTACAGGAGATTCGTTTACATTGAACCTGAAACATTGCCAGACACAACTATCAATGAGGAAACTATATCTACCGAGCCTAGCACAGTAACCGAGTCACAGGAAGAAGTTCAAACTGAGTCACAGGAAGAAATTCAAACCGAGTCTCAGCCTGAAGTTACTGAGCAAATATCTACCGAGCCAGAGCAACCTGAAGAAGAGATCCTAGAAGACAACAACATGACTCATTCAAAAAGCAAGGAACCTATACTAGCCAAATATGTCAGAAGGCATCATACACCAGATCAAATTATTGGAAACAAATCAGATGGTACTATGACAAGAAGTAAGCTAAAAGGTACATGTCTGCTTACTGATTTTGAACCTAGAAATATCAAAGATGCATTGAAAAATGAAAGTTGGATTGAAGCAATGAATGAAGAATTAGAACAAATACAAAAGAACAAAACATGGACTCTTGTACCTAGACCTAAAGATAAGAATGTAATTGGAACAAAATGGGTATTCAGGAATAAGCTGAATGAAGACGGTCAAGTATCTAGAAACAAAGCTAGATTGGTATGTAAAGGTTATTCTCAAGAAGAAGGTATAGATTATGGTGAAACTTTTTCTCCTGTTGCAAGATTAGAAGGTGTAAGAACTCTACTTGCTTATGCAGCACATAAAGGATTTAAGGTATATCAGATGGATATAAAATTTGCATTTCTCAATGGAATTCTTGATGAAGAAGTCTACATTGAACAACCTAAAGGTTTTGTTGATCCAGATAAAAAGGACATGGTCTACAAGTTACACAAAGCATTGTATGGTTTGAAACAAGCTCCTAGAGCATGGTATGAAAGACTCCATAACTATCTGATTCAGATTAATTTCAAAAGAGCCAATGATAATAGTAATCTGTATATTAAAGAAGGACCGGATGACAAAATTGTATTGGTAGAAATATTTGTAGATGATACTATATTTATAGGGAATGATGATCAGTGCAAAGAATTTTCAGAGCAAATGAACAAAGAATTTGAAATGTCTATGTTTGGTTTAATAAAATTCTTTGTTGGTCTTCAAATTTAGCAAAGCAAGAATGGTATATACATTACTCAATCTAAATACATTAAGGAAATACTTAAGAAGTTTGGTATGGAAGATTCAAAACCAGTTGGTACACCCATGTGTACTAGACTGTAACTTACCAAAAATGATGATTCAAAAGAAGTAGATCAGACCTTATACCGATCTATGATTGGAAAATTGTAGTATGTAGTACATACAAGACCTGATATTGCCTTAGCAGTCGGTATAGTAGCTAGATTCTCAGCAAAACCTAAGGAAAATCATATGATGGCAATCAAAAGAATCTTAAGGTGCTTAAGAGGAACTAAAGAATATGGTTTGTGGTATAAATTTGGAGGCAATCTAGACTTAAAAGTGTTTACTGATGCTGATTGGGCAGGGAACATTGATGACAGAAAAAGTACAAGTGGTGGAGCATTTTTTCTTGGAAAAAGACTGGTATCCTGGACCAGTAAAAAGCAAAATTACACATCTCAATCCACAGCTGAAGCAGAATATGTTGCTGCTGCAGTAAATTGTTCAAATATTGTTTGGTTTAAACAGTTATTACAAGGTATGAAGGTTGAGATCAAAGAACTAGTTGTTATATTTTGTGACAATACTAGTGCAATAAACATTTCGAAGAATCCAGTAATGCATTCCAAAACCAAGCACATTGCTATTAAATATCACTTTGTTAGAGAATTGGTGCAGGACAAGGAAATTAGATTAGAATATATTCATACAAAAGAGCAGATTGCAGACATTTTCACCAAACCATTACCCAAGGATGCATTTGTGTATCTAAGAGGTAAGTTAGGGGTCATTCCCCTATCCGAGGCTCACTAAATATAGTTTTAGTGATGCATCAACCAGAACATGATTGAAAATCAACAAGTTGATGCAGCATATTCAAGGAATCATTGCATATGAATCAATACTTGAGGTACATTAGTTTACACCGGTAATATGTGAATTGTCTTTGGCATGTGTTGTCAAAGAGGGAGTGTCTTTGCTATGTCTTTGCTATTACTTCAAGAAATTTTCAATAGTCAGAAGGAAGAGTTTTTAAGAAAAAGGAAGTTTGCTGACAGAGGGAGATTTGAATCTGAACCGAGCTAATCCTTTCAAAATTTCTTATGCTATGACATATTGTGTTGCCATCAATGCCAAAGAGGGAGATTGTTGGAAATAATTGTCTGAAGAAAATTGCTACTCAAATTATGTATTGTCTTTGATGTCACACAATGTCATAGTCTGCAACAATCAATACCTACCGAGCTCAGTCAGTCTGCCTGGCATTAAAAATTAGTGCTTACCGAGTTCACTCGGTTATCAAAGAAAATCAACATTTACTGAGTTCACTCGGTTGTCAAAGAAAAGTTAGCATCTATCGAGTTTAGTCGGTTATCGAAGAAAAAGGATTATCAGTGTTTACCGAGTTCCCTCGGTCTCCAAAAGATTGTAGAAAATTTCATTATGGTCACCGAGCACTGTCAGCCCTTGAAGGATCTTTACAAATAAAGTTTGCTTAATTCAGCTGACTGTTATACTTAGTAATGCTGATTTGACAAATCTAAAATCATATAAATAAAAGGTCAAGTGTGAAAAATAAAGCAGTAATATAGAAGAAGATATATAGAAGAAAGATAGGAAAGGTGTGTGCGAAATTGTGAAGGATGATCAGATATCCTTGAGGAGCAGCAGAGATATATTCGATCAGGAAGGATCTCACTTATACAAAACAGAGATCTGTAATCAGCAAGGTAGTTGCATTATTATACAAGTCATTTTCATTGTTACCTTTTTATCATTGTAACAGTGAATTCTAAATCTCTTAACCGAGTTGGTTTAACAACCATATTGTAAATCCTCTAACAAGGTGACAATTCCATTGAATTGTTCTCAAGACCTCTTACCAGGCCACTCCTAGCAAGGTGATTAAATCCTCTAACAAGGTCACACCTAACAGTGTGTTTTGTAACCTTTTACCGGGTTGGCTTCTAACCGGGCATCACTTCAGAAAAGTGAAAATCAGTATCTAGATACATTGGTGGTTTTTCCCATATTGGGTTTCCACATTAAATCTTGTGTCTCTTGTGTTCTTAATAGTTATCTTAATCATATACAATTGGTGATAAATGTCTAAAAGATAATTTTGCTAATACTTTCTGCATCTACCAAGTTACTACAATCTATTTACCGAGTGTTAAATAGATAATATTCATTAAGATATCCTAAGGGATCTAGAAAGAAATAATTGTGAAGTGTTTTATGGTTGACTGATTCACCCCCCCCCCCCCTCTCAGTCACTTCATCCATATTCCATCATTATCATGTTCCACTAGGCATGCCACAAAAAGAACTGTTGATACCAATAATTGTTTTTATGGTAAACAGCCTTATGGGAAGCTTGATCTCACTGAGAAACCTCTAGGATTTTATAAGCTGACTCTTCATTTCATGTAGAGGGAAAGGGGGGAGAAAGTGTTATGTTGCTAACTGAATTTAAGGTGAAACACCAAGATTTTGGAACACTTTAAAACTTAAAATGCACTGGCTATTCTAAAGAATGGAATATCAAGGAAATATTATTATAATTATTCCAAGCATAGTCACGGATATTCAAAACCCTTTAATAGACATAAAACAAATCATACAATATAAATTTATAGAATATAGAAGCTAAAGCATAATCTACTTAGTAAAACTAGAGATGCATATATTAAATTCAATAGAATAGCACATAAACTTATTTGAGCAATGAATCTTAAAGAAAAATCAAAGGGATGAAAATAAAATTTGATTGTATTATATTGATCCAAGTATTCAAAATATAGCTCAAGTCTTACAATAGGTAGTTTTTCATAAAAGTGAAAGTCCTCCTTTTATATTACAATGCTCAGCATATAAATAATGGCTAGGAGGTTGTGGCTGAAAACCCTAACAATAGGAAAATCAGATAGAGCACCATGTGCTCATTTCTAAGAATTTGAGATCTCCATTGATGGTTCAGAGATTGACAAATAGCCCTTGATCCATTAAAGAAATCATATCCTCCATTACTCTGCTCATCTACCATCCTTCTACAATTATGGCAGCTCAACTACTTCCTTCTCTAAACCATACTTAAATTAAAAGAAACAGTGAGCTCGTGGAGCTACCTCCACAGGGAAGCATTTGGCTAATGCAAGAAAGAGACACATGGTTGATGGGTGTAATATTTCCTCTGAATGAAAAATGAAATGACTCAAACTTCCACAATACATCTACATGTATTTCATTAGAAAAATATTGGGGACCACCAGCAAAAATAAGTTGTGTAGCAACGAGAAGGACACATGACACTCCAGTGTGAAAATGGTTCCCAAAAGAGAATTGAACTCCTTTAAAACACTCGTGAGATGCCCACGTGTATCACTTTAAGGAAAATTTTGGCCCAATAACAAAAGAGACTTTGATTAGTGCTCGATAGACACATGGTGTTCAAACGGGAACTTTGGTGAGCCAAAGAAAAAGTTGGACTAAAAAGAATGTCATTCTGACAGATGGCACAAGTGCGTAATTCCAAAACAAAATATCGCGTGAAGGAAAGAAGAAAATGTTAGCGCAAAAAATCTAACTTCGCAGCATTGTGAATTTTCATTCACACATAACATATCAATGAAGCACTATACAAATCCTATAAATAGGATAATAAATCCATGAATAACATAACAATTAATAACAAATTCATTATAAAAAGTTTCATTGTAACAATTTCATGATAATAACATAACAAGTCTTGATAACATGATGACAAGTCCATGCAACAAAATAACAAGTCATGATAACATGATAAGTCCATGAATGAATATAATAAGTCTTAATAAAATGTAAATGAAATAAAGTAAGAATTCCATGAAACAATATGAGAATCTCAAATAGCTAGCATAATCTAACTTTGATCATAAAGTTTCAATTTAGAGTCTCTTCACTCTATGTGAAGGTGACTGAGGGTGTACCATCCTACATAAGATAAATAAGTTCTCAAAACTAGATTCTCAAATAAAGAATCTATATACAACTGCACAAGAACATGAATTTATATAGAAGTGTTAGCATATATAAGAAAAACTTCATTGAAACTATTATGGCCATTGATTGCATATCTCGAACTATCTACTCTGCATGTGAAGTACACTCACTAGCAACATCATCTTATGTTTCTAGTGTATATTGAGTAGCTACATCATCCTTTACATGTTAAAAAGTACATGAAGAGACATGTCTATGATTAAAATTTTATGCATGATTCTCTTTTAATTAATCAAATAATGAACATTTTGTTTACCACATGATTGTGGTCAATAATACATCCTCTAAGGGATGTGAATGTCCACTTGTGACGACGCCAAAGTAGCAACAATCAACTCCTATACAAATAATGTTACAAAACATTGTATTCAAGTGGATCAATTTTGATAATCCCTATAAAATACCTACAAATTAGACATTGCAAGTTTAATTTAATTAATAACCTCAATTAAAATGGTGACAGTTGAAATTGGCTAAAATCAGTAGCAATACCCAATCCTAATGCTAGTGTTTACCTGAAAACATATATAATAAGAATATTATTGACATGTGGTGGATGGTCAAATACCATCCACCACTTCTTCCAAAAATGTGCACTAATCTATGGGTGTTGGCACCACCTAATAGAAAATATTTTCTTATCCACAAGAATTAGTTGTTTAGTCTTTGGGTTTTCAATGAAGAGCGCTAATTGGGCTTTTGTAATTTTAAAATCATTGACTATAAGAGAGGAAATCATCTTAGAAAGCATGTCTCTCCTCCCTCCATCAATGTAAACTATCAAGCTCACCTTTAATTTATCTGACAAAATCCACAATAGATTGCATGTAATCTACAAAGCACAATAAGTGTAGTGGGGGATGTGTCTCATGTCTTATGGTATTAATATTTTGTAAGATTACATTTACATTCTCCATGATATTGGCTTGCAAGAAAGTCGAGTCCTCTAGACCTAGATGCTATGGAGGTGGAGGTGGAGGACGATTCTGACCTAAAATATCCTCTATGGAAAACTCATCCATACTCTATGAGAAATATATGAAGGTAACCTACATATATAGAAATATGTAAATTTACAAAATTACTAAATAAGGAATATATAGTGTACATATTACCTTACAATGAATTAATTGAAATTACAGAGAACATTTTTACCTTTAAATGCACTTTTACAAAATGAAATTAAGTGTTAACAAAAACCATGCTAAATGTATTTAGGGTTTTATGTAACTTTTGGGATTTACGTATCAAATATTTTGCATTTCTACAGTTTTGTGTTTTTGGGCTTTATATTTCTAGGGTTTAGGTTTTTAGGGTTTGAAATCATAAAAACTAAATAAAATTACATTTAAATGTAAAGAAAATAATATTTTAATATAACAACAAACAAAACCTAGGGTTTTACATTTCTACGATTTTGTGTTTTGGGGTTTTATGTTTCTAAGGTTTAGATTTTTAGGATTTGAAATCATAAAAATAAAATAAAATTATATTTAAACTTAAAGAAAATAATAGTTTAATCACATTTCTATGATTTTATGTTTTGGGGTTTTATGTTTCTAGGGTTTAGATTTTTAGGATTTGAAATCATAAAAATAAAATAAAATTATGTTTAAACTTAAATAATATAATATTTTAATCTAGTTCAACAAACAAAACCTAGGGTTTTACATTTCTATAGTTTAGTATTTTGGGGTTTTTGATGCAGGAGCATCCTAGGATTCTTGGCAATCCTGTATCACCCAAAAATATGTTTGATTTGATCTTAGTTAGTGAAGTATTTTGCTCGATTTTGGAGTTAGTGAATTTATGAATAAAGGTTCTTGTTTTATCTCAGATCTAGTATTGTCATTGTGTAATTCCGTTGTGTTATGGTTTGGTTGCAATGTCAGGCAGTCCTTAATTGGATTCTCCATCCTTGACTGCATCAGTTTTATATTTCTAAGGTTTAGGATTTAGGATTTTTTGTTCAATGTAATAACAAAAAAAAATAACATTTTAAATGTAAGAACAAAAAAAACTATAGTTTACCCTAAAAATTTTGAAAACTTGTATTTACCTTAACTTCTACTTTTTTCCCCTTTTTTTCAAAAAAAAAAGAAACAAACAATAACAAACATAATTTGTTGTATGTTCCTAGGAGGTTAAAAAATGTTGATGGGGGGTTCCTATGCATTGAATCTCGTCCTCTTGGTCATCTATTTCTCTCTAAGTTCAATTGAAAATGGGGCTTGACAAGTTATTTTCAGAAGAAAAAAAAATACTTTTGATAAATGCATATGCATTATTGAAAACATGTACACGTTTAGGCTCGGGTGCATGAAGCTAAATGTGTACAATTTTTTAAGAATGCATACACATTCCTAATTTCCAAGTCAAACACTTGAGCCTAGATGCGTACACTTTTATTTCTAAACACATACACATTTCTAGCAGGATTCCCAATGTTAGAAAAACTTCCCCTGAATTGTGACTCAACTTATTTCATTTACCTTATCATTTGATCTTTTAGAGAAAATATAAACCCTTGGGCTAAAGGCTATCATATGCATATATTTTAGAAATTCAATGAATCAATTAGAGTACCAACAAGATACATGGTTGCACTTTATATTGTTACTATGGAATAACTTTCCTAGATATTTATTACATATTAAAGATGGAGAAATTGAATGAGATAAAACACAAGTGAGAATGAATCCATTACTCTACTTTCTTTCTATTTAATACATGTTAGATCTCCATATATGTGAAATTCCAATATACATTCTCATAAATTTCATTTATATTTTGACTACCTACAATTTCACCTAAAATTATTTTAAAAATTAAAATCAAGGAATGAGTTCCCTTTGATGTTCAAAAATATTTTCAAGTGCCTAAATGCAAAGGATTGCATACTTCAGATAGGCCAATCAACATGGATTAATTTTGTAGTAAATAAGTCAACCTTGGATCATCTCCAAATCTTACTTCGCTCAACATTTGAGGTAACTATTTATATTCCATTATGTTTGCACTCTATAGTGCCACTATAAATAATAAGATTGTTAACCTATACTTGTGATTACATTGTTACATAAACCAACTATACAAAAATTTAAACTATCAAACCTCATCTACTCCATTCCAACCCATTTGTCAAATATGTAACCACACATTTCATAACTTTGGGATACTCAAACTACAAGCACTTCATTAGAACAAATGAAAAAAAGGTGTTCCCTACACACATTCTCATTACATCAAATTCATCATTACAACTTAGAAGAAGGGTAGATTGCACTATTGATC